>AZIM01004970.1:16454-28201 GCA_000516915.1 Ophiophagus hannah | reverse complement strand
AGAACCGGTAGAAACCCACCCCTGGTATAAGGTCAAGAGTCTGCAATCTTAAACACTCAAAGAGCCATTTGGACCCATATCCCACAGAAAACACTGGGAGCCACACAACCTGGGTGGGAGTGGCCACTCGACATCACTCATTCCCACCCAGTCACATGACCCCCCCACCACCCCTACCCAGGTTTTGTGGCTCCCAGTATTTTCCTTTCTCTGAGAAACAGATATCTCTTTCTCTCTGTGTCTCTCTTTCTCTCTCTCTTTTTCCCCACCCCTCATCTCTCTCTCCAGAGGTGGGCTCACACCGGTTCTGGCAGACTGATAGTTAAGATTAGGTGCAGTTCGAAGAACCGGCAAATACCACTGGCTTTTCGGTCTGGTTTTTGGGCTGTTTTCGGAGGCTGCTTTTTGGGCCATTGAAAAACTGGCAGAAAAAAGGGCGGGGGCATGGCCAGCCAGCAGTGAGATTAACCACAGCCAGCTGAATCTTATCTGTTCCTTTGAGGCGAGTGGCCAGGAGTTGGGGCTGGGTGTGATGAGTGACATCTTTGAATGCTTTTTACTTTATGATTTAAATCAAAGTCATTTCAGGTTCCCAGATTAATGAAGCTCTTTTGTTCCCCTGCTGTGGCTCCATCAGCTGAAACCACCACTGGCTGGCCCCATCCCTTGCCCTCCCCTCCCATTCACTCCTCGCCTGCAATGAGAAGAGAAGGGCGACTGCAGTGAATGGAGACTCACTCCATATTCCAGAGTGGGTGCGAAGCGCCCCTCTACTTGCCTCTTCTTCCAGCTTTTCTTGATGCTGCATGCATCTTGGCTGCTCAGGGAGATGTGCAACTTTTTCTTCGCCCCAAGACACTGCCCCACCCAGCTGCAGCCGATGCTCTGTGTTGTAATGGGCTCCAGGAGGCTGTCCCCTCCATTGTGAAGCGCGCTAAATTTAAGTGTGCTGCGCAAAGTGCTGCAAGAGCATGGGCAGGCCACAGAGGCAGCCAAGCCAACCAGTGTCTCGGGGTGGAGAGAAAGTCGTACATACCCCTAAGTGGCTGAGGTGCGTGCAACAAGGGCCAGAAGGGGCAAGTAGAGGGGCACTTCATTCCCACTCTGGAATATGGAGGGAGTCTCCATCCACCGCCATCACCCTTACCTTCTCAGGTGAGGAGTGACTGGGAAGGGAAGGCGAGGGGTGGGGCCAGCCAGTGATGGGACAGGGAGCCACAGCAGAGGGCCCAAAGAGCCGCATGCGGCCCTGGAGCCGCGGGTTGCCGACACCTGGGCTAGAAGAATTCCAAGGTCCCTTCCAGCGCTATTCTGGTTAATAATTCTGACTTGATTTTGTAGAGACATGCAGCTGTGCCAAATAGGTTGGAGGACCCTTCCGGTGTCCCCTCAGAAATTTCAGCATAATTTAGTACCATCAACTTTGGTTGGATTTTGGGCCACCTACAAGGGGCCCAGGAACAGGGGATCAAGAGCACCGTTTGATTCTTTCTGTTCCTTTCTGGGTGGGCAATTCCAGTTGGCATTGATGGGGAAGGAGAGATCAAGCTCTTAAGCACTGGAACACGAGGCGCCCTGTAGTTGCTGAGATGGGGAAATACTGTTCAGACCACCTGAGCTGTTTACTTTATCTTGGTGCTTCTCATGCGTCTTCCCTCGCGGGCAACTCAGGTCCTAAACTCAGATCAATCAGTCCTTGGCTGAAATTTCTGTCATTTAGAGACCACGTATGTCCTTACTTGGGGCAGCAGAAACGTTACTGCTTATTTTAAAGAGCGGGACATGCCGTTGCCCGAGGTAACGAAGGAAAACGGCAGAATCGGCGACACCGGACAGTGAACTCGGAAGCGTTTCAGAAGGGGCTGCTCTTTAAAGAGCTGGACGTCTATAAGGCATTCCAAGACAGGGAAGGATAGAGCGCCGCGTGCCCAGGTGGAAGAGCGGCCACCAGCCGCNNNCACTAGCCGCTTCCGCAAGAGGAGGGGCCGAGTTGAGCGCGCTCCGGAGTTCTACTTCCGTGAAAGATTTGATTGCCATGGCGGAGGCTCAGCCTGTTTGTAGCTTCCTCTTTAAGAAGCGTCGCTCCGCGCCCGGGAGAGCTCAACGTAAGAGGCCGAGCAGCGACCAGGACCCTGGTGAGAAGCACAGCCCGTCGCTGCATTCAGTCTCCAAATACGTTTGAGGCGGGATGGTGACACGGCGGGTGGGCCGCGGTCAGCTTGTGCCCTGAATTCTTCTGCGAAAGCCATGGATCCTGGAGATATGGAGTAAGAGGTTATGTCGCTTTGGGGATAAGAGTGGCTGTAAGCCCCGAGTGGCCTCGTTTTTCCACGACAACCCGGAATGCGTGTCTCTTTCCCAGAAAAAGAAGCGGCTTCCCTGCTGGACGTGTAGTTTTCTTTCATCCCTGCCATTGCGCTTTTATTAATTGGTGCTTCGAGTAATGTTAAGAGTGGATTCCGTGGGGAATGTAGTCAGGGTTAGATATCCCAAGCCTTTATCAGTTACTTTGCCCCCCTTTTAAAATTGAGTAAATTAGCAAACGATATCATAGTTTTAACTATGCTCCATATGGAAATGTACGTTTTATTGTTCTCATTTTTGTCTTAAATTGCTCTAAAGAAAGAGAACAACTATTATTTGAAGGGGAGGTAACCTTGGTTGCCTTTATGAGAACAGCAAAAGTACAGTCTCAGGTATTGGAAAAATTGCTTCGTTTTTTTATATGAATTTGAACTTGTAACTGAATATAAGGATATTTTGGCTAAGAACAAGTTTGGAATATAGAGAGGCAGCTGTACTCTGCTGGTGTTCCCTGCTCAATATATTATTTTCCAATACTGTGTGATCTGCTTAAAGGTAGTAGCAGTGATGAAGGCAGCAGTGTGGTCAGGAAGGAGAGACGAAAGGAAGTTTCCAACCCCATGATTCAGAAGGTGATGTATACTATGTATCCATTCTCCCAAGTATGTATGGATTACCTCTTGAATATTTATTGATTTGATAGTCTCATTGACTCTCATCTTCCAGACAAATAAAAGTATGAAGACAAAGACTTCCTATGAGTCAAGCAGTAGTGATGATGATAACAAACCTGAAGGAATTGGAATTGCATATAAATCAACACGATCTGCGGTATGAATATTCTTAAAACAGTGTCCACTGTAGTATATTAGATGACTTCTGATACATTGGTAAGAGTTTTGTTTCCCAGCAATTAAACAATTTTAAGAAAACTTGGGTTAGTATTAATGGGTTTTCACAAGATCTTTGCCAGTATCTGGCCATTTTTAAAATTTTGTAATGTACCTTGGATGATACGTACTTGTACAAAATGAGATTGCCATTTGGCTTCATTGCCTGAACCAGGCATCTCATTTTACTCTTCTTAACCGCTATTAATATTTTTTTTAAAGAGCTAAATTATGTAACCCTGAAATTTAGCCATTCATCTGCTAGAGTGCAACTTTCTGGTAATAAATTTAATTATGTTAATAAAGACTGAAGTTCATTTTCCTTTCTGCCATACTAACAGAGTTTTCATATTTCAGAAACCAGTGGGTCCAGAGGACATGGGTGCAACAGCTGTATATGAACTGGACACAGAGAAGGACAAAGATGCTCAAGCCATTTTTGAACGTAGCCAGCAAATCCAGAAGGTAGGTATATAGACAATTGTCTCCATTTTGTCTTTGCTTAAAGTCTTTGACGAGTAAACAGAGGGTAGAAATGTCATACTGATTATCTGTGTTGATGTTTAATATTTCTTATTTAGTATTTCTTCTGCTTAGAAATCTACTACCAGGATTTTCAAATGATTTGTATCGTGTCTAGCAACTCTTTAATCTTGTTTATACTTTTATTTTTGTTTCCATTTCTCACTATGTTTCTGCTGCTGTTCCAATTTTACCCGGTATCTGTTTTCAGGAAGCCTGAAAGAGTAGTTTCCTCCTTTAATGAACAGTATAGCAGAGAGATCTCTGGACTTGCAGAAAGTAGATTGCTTCTTCTTAATAATTTTGAAGCATGCACAGTTCATTTATTTGTGATTGATTTAATTTGTATAGCCACCCATCTCACCTATATGACTTTGGGTTGCTTACAACACTTAGTAGATGATCATATAGGAGCATGAATTGCCTTGCTACTGATTTTTTTTTCTGTTCAGGAACTTGAAGGAAAGGAAGATGATAAGATTTATCGAGGAATTAATAATTATCAAAAGTACATAAAACCAAAAGATACATCAATGGGAAATGCTTCTTCAGGCATGGTAAGGTAAGGAAAAAATGCAATGTTCATTCCAAGAAAAAGCTTATGTAGTTAGCTGCCTAAGGATGCATTTTATGGTATGGAAAAATTGTCAGTTTAATTCAGGGATCTTCAAACTTGACAGCTTTATGACTTGTGGACGTCAGCTCCCAGAATTCCTCCTCCCAGTCATGTTAGCTCAGGAATTCTGGGAGTTGAAGTCCACAGATCTTAAACTTGCCAAGTTTGAAGACCCTTAGTTTAATTCATTTTTCTATCTCCTAATTACTTCTCAGTTTGAAATGGACCATAGTATCTTATAAAGTCTTTTATTAACTTGATAGTTTACTTTTAACAGCTTTGTAATGTTTGTAAAGAATGACCTTCCCATTCTAAGAAGGAACTATACTAGATGTTTCCGGTTTTAAATACATGAATGTAAATCTCATTTGTAAAGATGAAACCAAAGATTTCCTGAAAAAGTTGCAGAAGAAAAGGGGCAACCAACATCACTTTCTAGTATGTTGAACTATATTGTAAGATGGGAGTTCTCATTTTTGTATGTGATGACTTTGCTATTCAAAAATCAGTGTGAGCCTTTGCCTGAAAAAAGTGTAATCATTTTAAGACTAATTATCCATCAAACAATTGTGGTCTCCTTCAAATCCTATTACTTTGGTGGCATTTATGCATTACTATAGGTGCTACCATTTTTAGCATTTACAGTCATTTCATCTTTTCTTTAGTTTTTGTTGTTTGTTTCAGGAAGGGACCAATCCGAGCCCCAGAACATCTCAGGGCCACTGTGAGATGGGATTACCAGCCTGATATATGTAAAGACTACAAGGAAACTGGATTTTGTGGCTTTGGAGGTAAATGAGTTATTCATATACCATATTTTTCGCACTATTTGACGTACCCCCCCCCCCCCAAAAAAAAAAAAAAAAAAGGGGGGAAAATTNNNGGTGGAAATGTCTGTGCATCTTATAGAGCCCCACACAGCTGGTGACCCCCACTGCCCCATTTTTGGTCTCTGCATGTCCTGTTTTCGAATGGTTCCAGGCAGTGGCAATTGCCACTGCTGCCTATCGCCGCTGGTCACCAATCCAATTGCCAGTCTTCTGCTCATGCTAAATCAGGCTGTGCTGAAGCTGACTAGGCTGTTTGCTGCAAGGAGGCAAATTGCTGGGAGGCAGAGACAGATTTTTTCCCCTTGTTTTTCTCCCCAAAAGCTAGGTGTGTCTTATGGTCTGGAGCGTCTTATAGTGCAAAAAATATGGTATTTTCTATTGATTTGGTGTAGTTGACAGCAGAACAGAAATAGTTGACACCATTGTTAAGTGTCCTTTTTTTCTTCCCCACAGATAGCTGCAAATTTCTGCATGACCGATCAGATTATAAGCATGGGTGGCAAATTGAGCGGGAACTGGATGAGGGACGCTATGGACTTAATGGTATGACCAATCCCCTTTCTTCCAGTGTTCAGCAAATGTAACTGCTTATGATGAAAATAATGTATTTCAAATTCACATAGGATATGGCAAACAGCAGGTGCAAGGTTGGATGGAGTTGGATTGATCAAATATAGGAATGATTACCTTTGAGAAAAAACTGTTTCCTTCTACTGAATACTGGTGTCTGTTTGTGTGTAACTGTAGAGTTTAGTTGTATGTATGCATTCATATTAACAAAGGTTGAACATGAACATTTGTAAGAGTCTATATAGGGCAGAGATAGATTTCTCTTGATTTAATAGGAACTTTAATAAATATTTTAGGTTTTCAAACTTGTAATTAAATATAAATTTTGTAGCACAACTGCATAGCCATATTAGTATTTTCTGGCATCTTGATTGATTATATGTTTTCAGAGTATCAATTTTCAGAAAGCTTCAAAAGTGAGGGCCAGTTATGAACTGTTTCTTATATGGGACAGAACAGTTGGCTTACATGTGTAATCTATATCAACTATTTTGATAGCCTGTGATGGTAATAAGAAGCAAGTACATTCTCAGCAGAAGACAAATATGTGCCTGCCTTCTTCATCTGAGAACTGTGGGAGGGAATAGAAGCAACTGTCTTGAGTGGTTATTTTAGTAAAATTATTTTTATCCAACTTGTTAATGTTAATGTCCCTTTTGGCAAGAACAACTTCCTACATGGAGTTGATAGAAGATAAAACATATGTCATTGTTTTTAGCAGCACAATTTAGCAGGTACTTTTTCTTATATACAGATGATGAAAATTATGAAGTAAGTAGTGATGAAGATGAACTACCTTTCAAGTGTTTTATTTGCAGAAGTTCCTTCAAGAATCCCGTGGTAACCAAGTAAGATTATCTTTTTTGTTAATTTTGACATTTTTAAAGTGAGCTATGATCTTTAATACTGTAGTTTTGAGACTGATAGGTTGTCACACATCTATACAATCACATGTAAAAAATACCCTAGTATTTATATATAATTTACTACATTAAAAATATTGATGGCCCTAAATAGATTCCTAACAAATGTACATTTGAAGTGACTAAAATGCATCAATTTACTTTATTAGTGTCCTAGACTAGAGACCAGATCAAATAAAAACACTCAGTAAAATGTTAATTGTATATTTACTGATTGATTTTATTTGTTCTGTTCTCTGGTCTATGACTGTAATAAACTAGATTGATAATTGATTAAAATGTAAGATTTTCTTGAAAATGAAGTAACTCCACCAAAAAATAAAAATGCTAATCCTCTACTAGAAATTTGCAACAATTGTCTTAATGTTGTCTTAGGTGTAAACATTACTTTTGTGAAAACTGTGCCCTACAACATTATCGCAAGACTCAGCGATGTTATGTATGTGACAAACAGACTAATGGTGTCTTCAATCCAGCCAAAGGTATTTGGCCCATATTTAATTTTTACTTGGAGGCAGTGGGGAGTGACTGCAGTTGATTTTATGACCTTTTTTATGTCAATTAAGTGAATGCTTCAGTCATTAAGTGAACCTGTCAGAGCCTGTGTCCAAATGGAGTCAGAGATGCTGACATGAACCAGTTTTATATAAATAAATATATTTACAGTAAATAAGAGAGGCAAACAGGAGCATCATCAGGTAAAAATCAACACAGCAGGAACATCATGAGGTGAATCACAGCACGTGCACATAGAAACATGGGAAACAAGGAAATTCCCTTTTCACTCACAGGAAAAAGGTGGGAAACAAGGAAATTCCCTTTTCATGCATAGCAACCAGTCACAGGTCAGACATGCAGTGGCCAGCTGTCTTCAACCAATTAGCCATAACTGTTTTTACTCATTATCCAATTATTCACTGCTCCAGGGATTAAATTTTAAATATCTTAAAAGAACACATATTTTATGGAGCAGTTTTTGCCAAAACCTGGAAGTGGACACTGGTTTCTGAGGTGAAAAAGTTGTAAATCAAGTAATGTGATTGCACTCTGCAAACAGCTGTAAATGGATCAGTTGCCAAACACCCAAAACACAGTAACATAAGCGCAGGGGTGGCTAATATTGGAACTTTGAAACTGGATCATTAGTAGCTTTGGGGGGAGGAGTCTGTCATAACTTTGTATAGTCACTTAAGTGACAGGTTGTAAGTCAAGGGCAACATGTACAAACAAAATATTCTCTCATGATAGAAATCAGATACAAAACGTTTTTTCTTAATCATGACTAGAAGTTTATGAGCAGAAGGTTTGCATGTTGACATTTGCATGAGCACAAAGGATAGATCAGCAGGAGAGACTACTGCATATTCCTTAAAATACTTCTGGTCACTGATGTGGTTTATCTCAGTCAAGACATGTATAAGAAAGATGCTATTTTCCATACTAGGATACAAGATAGAAAATAGTGAAATTAATTTTGACTCTTAAGTCATGGGTGTCCAGCCTTTTGGCTTGCCTGGGCTGCATTGAGTGAAGAATTCTCTTGGGTTGCATAGAAAATATATGATTGGTATATATAAATTACATAATGTTAAAGATTTAGGATCTTATTGAGGCCTTTACTAGCTGTTCAGCGATCCATGCATCCTGCAGGCTGAATAGTCCTAGTCTAAGTGAATGTTAAGTAGTGTAGCTAGATACTGTTCCAAATAATTGTTAAGTGAGGTAAATCAGCACTTTGGGTTGTAGACAAACTCAATTTTCATAATACATTTTTATTCTATAAGGAATATTTAGTTGAAAAGATCTTTAAAACACCTTTCCCTCTTCTAGGGGAAGATTCATTAGTAAACTTATTTGAAAAAGGGGTTGGGAAATAGATACGCTAGTCTTACTTAAATATCACCCATATTATTTTAAACGTACATTGCTCCTGAGCTTAAGAGAACTAATTCAACATGAATTTAACTCTTAAGATGATTAGAATTACATCTCCAAACCTATGGAAAGTCTAACTCATTCAAGTCACTTTTCTCTCTGAATAGGGAATTGTATCATATACATAGAATTCAGTTTCGTCTCTCATCCTGTGCTATGTTCCTCAGGATAATTTGTGTTGGATCATGTTGTGAAGTATTACTTTTTTGTCCTGGATTTTGTTTTACAGAATTGTTAACAAAACTGGAAAAGCATAAGGCTGAAGAAAGTCCCCTTGAAGATACTGGAGAACAAGAATAGCATTTTTTAAAACCATTTTCATGCCTTATGTCCTCCAGAGAAATAATTTGATTGCAGAATAAATAATTTATAGAAAAATAAATTGATCCATCATGCTTTGTGCTTCAACATATATTCCAAACTTTATAGACCAAGATAAGTTTATATTACAGATAGTAAAGAACATTATTAAAACAAAGTAATTCATTATTTTTTATTGCTTTAATATACTGGAAAAGGGAAAAATCAAAAAATCAACAAGGAAAACAAAAAAAAGTACAAAAACAGCAGCTCAAAAACTTTGAATTTCTGAAAGTTAAAGGAAATAGTTCTTCCTGTGCTCAAACAACTTCAGTATTCTAAAATGAAATTACTAGCAGAAATTAAATCGGCTGAACATCTGTTCTGTTGCTTCTCACATCTCCAGTTGGTCTTTTGAGGCATCGTATTAGAGTTCAAGACATTTCAGACAGTCCAAAGTAGTTATCTTGTGATTGTAGTTTTGTTTTAAGTCTGTTTTTTTATTTTTTGGGCATAGTACTACACTACATATTTCCACTATGTTACCTTTCAAATTTTAATAGCAAAGATATTACTTGGGCTTGCTAGCCTAATTTAGAGGCTTCTGTTTTTAAAAAAATTACAGGGAGTTCATAAAGGGCAGCATTTATTGAAGAACATTGTGAAAATGCAGAAATTTTTAGTGGCAAGAAAACTAGATTATGAAATACATCTTAAGACATGAATACTTACAATCTGCAAATGCTACAGCTTGCCAGAAAAGTTTTGGCTCAATGTTTGATTGAACAATGATTAAGAAAGTATATAGAAGAATGAAAGATTACTACACGTTGGGACAATTCACTATAGAAAGGAATTCCAATTACCTTGTTAGATACAAATTATAGGTATCTTCATATTCTAACCCTATGTTAATAGGGTTACTTGCTGCTATTAAGCAATTTTAAGTAGATTTTTATTGGGTTTTTTTTTTAAAGAGTGCATGGCACTCAGTTCCTTGGAACCACTGCCAAACCTACAGACATATGTTTGATTAAAAACAATTGAGCACATATATTTTATTATGTCTTAGGACCAAAATTCAATACAATATTGTTAATTTTTTTTCCTCTCAAAGCCCAGGCTTTATTTTAATGCAAATGTCAGCTGGAACCACTTCCTAAGAAAGACAAACTGCAACGTAATCAGCAGTTTGCTTTGTAAATTTTTTTTTCACAATGTTCTTCTATTGGTAACCTAGAATTCCCAATCATCCATCTCAAGCTGCTCCATATTGGAAGCCAATCCAAATATATGGCTAGGATCTTGTGTCTGTATCCCTTCAAAACTGGTAATTGGCATGACAGGATACAACAGTTCAGGAAGTGCTTCAGATGCCCGATGTTTGATCTGGAAAAATGGGGAAGTAAAAAACACTTAAATACTAGAATTAAAAACGATGTGGTTAGATGCAATTTGACTCAGTCTATGTTTATGTACAACTCCACAGTGTCAGTTTTTATATATAGGTAGTCCTTGACTTGTAAAACCACAACTGAACCCAGAAACTTCATTGTTAAGCAAAAAAATATTAAGCCCAACATCACATGACTGCCTACCTGATGGCTTTGCTCAACAACTGCAATCCTGGCATTCTTGGTTTCGGTCATTTAAGCAATCCTACAGATTGTGGACGGAGCCTTAGGTAAAGAACATAGGATGCCTCTGGTGGGTGATACCCGGAGAAGTGCCACCCAGGAGCTGAAAATTTTCCCTGCTGAAATCCAAACAGGACTTTTCAGCCCCTGAGCAAAGAGACATTTGTGCATAGCCTGCACTGAGGTTCCTCCACCTGCCCAAGGAACCCTAACATTCCTTACTTTACCACACCATCTTTCCACTCTGCTTGTATTTCAGCTGTAGTTTGTCTATAGGAGCTGGCTATCAAAGGATGCATGGAAGGAAATGTCTTTGGTGGAATGCAGGAACAGAACCCGGATCCTGAAGATCTAATCCACCCCACCAAAGGAGGTCAGCTCCTCTTAGGGTGTGGAAGTAAGTCCTTCAGTGTGGTAGAGAAACAGATCAGATCATCAGGTTTACAGCGCTCTTTCTCTACCCCTCAGAATGCATTCAGCTCCTCTTGGCAGACAGCTAAATCAGCTAGCCCCAGGGAATCATCTTGGCAGGTGGCAACAACTTGAGAAGGAATCTTTTTGGCAGGTGGCAACAGCTTGTAATCTTCCCTGCTGGCTGCTTCTCCATTGATTTAAGATTGCAAATGCAAACAGACTGACAAGTACCCTCATCGCAATCACATACACTGTGGAGGGGGGAGAGGTGTGACATTTCATGTAAAATATCCTTTCCAAGGTCATCAAGGACTTCCTGTATCTGAGTGTTCTTTGTACATACAGGGATAGGAAATAATTTAGCATCCTAATTATGAAACAGATAATCAGACTTGGAAGGGATCTTGTAGGTCATCTAGTCCAACCCCCTGTCCAAGCAGGAGACCCTACACNATTTCTGACAGATGGGAGTCCAATCTCTTGAAAGTCTCAAGTGATGGCGCTCCNTTATTTCCAGGTTAAATCTCTCCTTGTTGAGTTTCTATCCATTATTCCTTGTCTTGCCTTCAGGTGCTTAGAAAATAGCTTGACCCTCTGTGTGGCAGCCCCTCAGATACTGGAACACTGCNNNNATGTCTCCCCTGGTCCTTCTCTTCACTATTTTTCAGAATCTTCCCGGGTATTGATGTTAGGCTGATTGGTCTGTAGTTTCCAGGGCCTGTTTTTTCCCCCTTTTTTGAAGATGGGAACCACATCTGCTCTTTTCCAGTCCTCTGGTAGTTCCCCGGTGCTCCAGGATTTTTGAA
>AZIM01004970.1:99-14081 GCA_000516915.1 Ophiophagus hannah | reverse complement strand
TCTGTAGCAATATAGTGGCAGTGCAACTCCACCTCCCAACTCCACCTCCTCTTTTATGGGGTCTGGGTTTTTTTGAACAGTTTGTATCCTTCTACCAGTATGTTCCAATCATGAGTTTCATCCCACCAAGTTTCTGTTACTCCAACTAATATCTACCTTCATGTATTAGTAGTTTGAGTTCACCCTGTTTGTTCCCCAAACTTTGTGCATTTGTATATAGGCACTTGAGATCTTTATGTCTGAGACTGTGTTTACTGTCTACATAACCTGTGTTGTGCCTGACTGCCCCTACTTTCTTGCCACCTGTTTGATTAGTGCCTATATAATCACTGAATAAATACAGAATTTTACCTCTCATCCTCTCATAACTACTGAAATAAATAGAGCAGAGTTCTTGGTTTCATCTTTACTTGGTGACTTCTTCAGCTAGCATACTCTTGCTGAGAATGCTGAATTACATTAGAAGTATGTACTAAAAATCAGGTTGTTGAATGCCAAAGGCCCTTTAGCTCTTAGAAATTCTGCCGAACTTTTGTGGATTGTGTACAGTCAGACAGAATCAAAACTTTTTGATTATTGGGAGTTTGGGCTGAGAAGAAAATCTGCAAAGACCTTTGAGGAGGGATGAAAGGATGGCATACCACTTTTTACTCTTCTGCACAGCCTGCCATTCTTCCCAGTGCTTTCTTTACCTCCCCTTGTGAAACCAAGGATTTCACTGGTGGTTGCTAAGGGAAAACACTATTCCTGAAAGAGCAGAGAGAAATGGGCCAATTGGATATGTTACACCTGAAACCAAGGACTTGAGTAACAGTAACTATCCAACCAGTCTATCCTCTTGCTCAGACCTTTCATAACATCTTCTTGTTAAAAACCATTTCTGAGAAGAAGAGGCATGACTGGTCCTTGTCTCAAATTTCAATCCAGATACATACAGGTCACTAGAAACCAGCTTTTCTATATCAGAATATAAAATTTTATAAGAACCAAAGACTAAACTTAGCTCCTATCTCCAGCCCATACAGAATCTCAACAGACAATAAGGACTCAATGGAAATTCCAAAATTCTGGATCTCCAAAATGTATGCATTTTTACAAATGCAAAAGAGCACAATTCTGCAAGAGCATAATTCTTATTTTAAAATCTCTCTCTGGATTTTTCTGCCCTAAATAGCAAAAGTTGATTTCCAACAACAGCTGTCTGGCCCACCACATGCGTGACATCATGATTGAGTTGTCAAAATCATACATTTGCCAGACATTTGGGTTCAAATACAGCAAAAATTACTGGGAATACCAAATTGACAAAGTTCTTGAAAATGAAAAGGTCAAGATCTTGTATGACTTTTGAATCCAAACAGATAAGACATCTGGCCCACAACATGCCTGGCATTACTATTGTGGAAAAGAAAAAAGTCTGGTTCAGTGATATTGCAATACCAGGTGATGCACGAATTGATGAGAAACAACTAGAAAAAATAACAAAATACCGTGATCTACAAACTGAAGTTGAGAAATGATTGGTACAATCACTGGTACAATGATTGTACCAATAGTAATAGGAGCCCTAGGACCAATACCCAAAGGACTGCCTAGATCCGTGACGGTGAACCTATGGCATGTGTGCAGGAAGTGGCACGCAGAGCCATCTCTGCTGGCATGTGAGCCGTCGCCCCAGAACAGGTCCACTGTGCAGGCACACGCCGCCCACCAGCTGATCAAGTAGCTGCTGCGCATGTGCGGGGTGTGCGCAGGAGACGCACGCTCATGCTCATGCGTGTGTAAAAATACACAGTACACAGTACTCGTGTGCATGCGCAGGGAGCGTGGGCTCCCCGTGTGCATTGCCTTATGGGTGCTGGCATGTGTGTGCACGTGTGCGTGCATACTTTTGGCATGCAACGACGGAAAGGTTAGCCATCACTGGCCTAGATACATGGAAATTTTGAACTTACTAAACCTGAATGTTCTGACTTTGCACAAAAAACTATCTTACTCAGAACTGCCTATTTTCTCAAGACAGTTACCTTAACAGGTTCTTGGTTAGGACTTGAACTATTAAGTTTTTACCACTCCCAGACTATAAATCAAATTGAAGATTAAATCAACAATAATAATTATAATAATAATTCCCAGACTTGTTATTTGAAGATTAATAAAGCAAATTAAATTCAAAATTTTAAAACAGCTTCATACTGTTTTGTTTACATATTCACAGAAATGGTTCCAAAGCAGCAGTACATTCTTGTCTCTCCTACTTACTCTCCACCAATATAAGAGTGAGAAAAGGATAAAATATGTCAAGACAAGTAGATGAATCTTACCTGTTTGAAAAAAGAATGGTTCAGCAATGCATTTGCACTTGGCCTATGTATGAAAAAAAAGAGAAGTTGTACACCATCATGTAAAAGATGCAGAAATTAAAGAAGATCCAGAAACTTCTCCATTCCGATTATATATAAGATTCAAATATGGAAAAAAATATGGCTGAGAAAAAGAACAACGTCAGCATCAAAAACCAGGATACTGGTTTTGCAATAGAGTTTTCTATGGCAGGCATGCCTACTTTTTTTTTTTACATGAATGTATTTAAGCTTTTCCAGGATGAAAAGAAGTTGTCTCAGGGAGCAACAGTGAATACTCTGCACTCTCTGAACAAGCCAGAGAAATGCAAAATAAGAGACCACCTTCAGTTTTGGAAAGCCAATTTTATGTTAGCAGTTGTTGCCTGGCAGTATGTTATTTGCTCTCAGTCGATAGAAAGAATGAAAGGGTATTCTCTAAGACAGATGATATCATGAGGGCCATTCATTCAACCTTACATGCTGATTAGATAAGCAACTATTTTTCCTAAACACAAAGTCAGTGCTTGCTAGACATTCTTGTCCAGACTCTGGAGGAAGAGTGAGATTTAGTCTCATCTTCTGCTGATAGCAACCTGACCAAGGTTTACCATGCACATTAGACTAACAATAAGGAATGAATACTATCCACAAGTCACCTCTGCGCCAGGTACTGTCTCACATTAGCATAAATCCATAGTTCATATAAGCGAAGAGATTTCTGTTGAATGGAGGCAAACAAGTAACTCAATTCTGGGTTTACTTAATTATCAAACCATCTGATTTGCAGAGGGATTCATTTGAAAATTCATTAATCAGTGGAACAAAATATTATGCATGGAGTGCATATAAACACCTAATTTCAGCAAGCCAATAGCGGTAGAATTTTTCCCCTGGAGAATGGCTTTAGTTGGCACTGGCTCTTGGGAGTTTTGGGCAAATTTCAGGAAACAAAACATCACTACTTTGTTTGGTTCCCTTGTGATATAATTTTATTCTTCTCTTTGAGATATTTTGTCAAAATTATTCATGAAGGAAATCAGATTACATTGGCATAGTGCATGGATATCTGAGGGATCACCTATCCTCAACTGTTTCTCCCCATCTGATACACTCCAGAATAGTGGATGCATTCCAGGTTGCCTCTAGTAAATATTGTCATCTTGTGGGAACAAGGAAGCCTGTCTTCTCTGTTGTGATCCCTACCCAGAAATTTTCTCAGAAAGCTAGTGTCCTTTATGGGGATCTGAAAAGCTCTGAAGACCTATTTTAATGTGTTTCTGGGGCCCTAATGTGGCTTTTGCGATTATTATGACTGCTTAAGTCTGGGCTGCCTAAATTGGTGCAGGTTTTCAAGTATTTTTGTTCTTGAATTTTGCAAGCTGCTTGCTGGACAGCTGCAAAAAATTTAAACCAATACATAATTAAATGGGGGTATATGCTGGCAACTAGACACAAGAGAAGTTTTTTCCCAAACATCATCACTCTGCTAAACAAATAATTCTCTCAACATTGTCAAATTGTTTACTAAGTCTGCATTACTATTATTACTCCTCCCTTCCTTTCACCCATCTCCTCCCACTTATGACTGTATGACCATAACTTTGTTACTTGTATCCTAACGATTTTTATTGACGGCTTCCTAGTATGATTTTTTTATAAATAAGCATTACTATTACTACTATTAATCCTCCCATCCTTCCTTTCACCCATCCCCTCCCACTTGTGACTGTATGACTCTAACTTTGTCACTTGTATCCTTANGTGTGATTTGATTGCTTATTGTACCCTATGGCTATTATTAAGTGTTGTACCTGATAATTCTTGACTCTTGACGAATGTATCTTTTCTTTTATGAACACTGAGAGCATTTGCACCAAGACAATTTCCTTGTGTGTCCAATCACACATTTTTAGTGGGGAGGAAAAGCCTTTATTTTTTAAAGGGAGGGAAGTAATTTTTAAAATATTTTTGAATTAATTTCTATCTGAATGAACTGCTGAACCCATTTTCTGCCAAGCTGATTATTATTATATAGCTTGCCTTAGAGGAAGCTGAAAGAAATGTGGGAATTTAATACATTTTTTAAAAAAGAACATAAATTCTAACCCTTTAAAAAATCTTTTCAATAAACATATCCCAAGGGAAATGATGCTTTAAAGCCCTTTGAGGTAACAATGAATTGCATCCATTTTTTCTAAAGGAAATATGTTAAAGCTTCAAAAAAAAATTATTGGTTGATTTTTTTTTCCCTACAAGTTGGTTAGTTGGTAGCAACATGGACTACAATGTCATGTAGACTTGCCATTACATGAAAAGAAGGAGCCAAAGGACGCTTTTTGCATTTCCATTTTTTTTTACCATTGCTGAAACAATCAGAAAAAAAGTTTTCTCTTTATCTGCATCACTAATCTAAACTTCCTTGCTTTTTCATTTTTCACGTTCTTTATCTGACAAATTTATACTTTCATTGATATTTTTATCACTGATTCCAAGAACAACCAATTCCACAAACATATAACATGTTTAATCATCCCAAACCATTCAAACCTTGCTCATTTGGCATGGAGAAACTGATTTCACAGGGATATAGTATTTACATCTTTTGCAACACTTCATATTATGCTTCCAAGTACCACTGAACACTGTTAAATGTTTTAGCTCTGACTTTAGCTCCACCACTTCACAGATTATCATATCCCCTGAACTTCACTCTTTTCACTATACCTCAAGTCTGGGTTCCTTTGCAAGCACTGCTCTACAAAGTTGTGAAAATATGATGAGAAAGTACGGTGGTAAGGATGCAGTGCTGCTTCACCATTAGAGGCTCTAGCATTGCTGGCTGCCATGCCTTCTCCAAGACTACTGCTAGCTCCAGAGCGTGATGGCTTCATAGTCAGTTCCTCTGGAGGAATAGTAGTTGTGTCTAGTAGACAAGGGACAGTTCCATTGAGTTTCTCCAACAGCATCTGAAGCATGAGAACAAAATGTTTGATGAAAGTATCACATTACTGTAGAGCAGTTAATGTTATAATAATTCTAATGGCTTTGCTGTCATATATACAGTCAGGGACTGAAGTGAAAGGGAAACAGAAAAATCTCCTACCTGCGTTGCAGGCATATCTTTGAATGGAACATGGCCATTTGCTAGCTCACAGGCTGTTATTCCGACACTATAGATATCAGATTTTGCATCATAGCCTTGCAGGTTCTAAAATCAGAAAAGCAAAACAGTACTGAGTTATAAATGTTATTCAATGAAATTTAAATTGAAAAATACACAAGCTAAGCATATCATAATTACCCCCAAATCAATCCATTCATCAATCAGACAATGCTTTTATTGCAGCATCAATATCAGACAAAAAGTTTTCTTAAGAATGAATAAAAAGATATTGAAACTTCTACAGTCAGAATACCAAGTAATTTAAAAAAGACATTATCTGAAGCTGTTCAGAAATAAATTGTAAAATAGGTGGTGAAAATGTATGCCATGCACACTTAAAGGTTGAGAAACGTAACACCAAGAAAATTAACATACCTGCTGCAAGACCTCTGGACTAAGCCATGGTAGAACTTTGATGCTAAATTTGGGGAAATCATGAACTACTTTGAGACGCTGACCATGGCTGATCATACTGAGGTTACTACGCAAACCAGAAAGATATACTTTTCCATCTGCAGAAATCAGGATATGACTGGCCTTCACACTCCTGCATGCAAAAAGGGCAGAAAGAAAACAGCCACAAACCCCCATCCATCCAAACCAACTCCATTTTATCCCGAAAAACAAAACTCTGGAATGTGAGAAAGAAGGTATTGTTGAGAAGTGCAGCTAATATTTGCACTGTGACAATATTAATCTGAGCAAAAAGTCAAAGCTGGAAATAATTATTTTACTAGTTAACATTTGCAATTATCTTTCTTACCTATGAACATAACCCATATGGTGTATGTAATCAAGAGCTTTTAATACTCCTTGAAGGATGTAAGCCATAGCTAATTCACTCATACCATCCATAAAATGTGTACGTATTAAATCTTTAGCAGAACCTTTAAAAAGAGAATGAATACAATGTTATGATTTGATACAGTCCTGAAAATATTAATAAACTTATATTCTATTATCTATAAAAATCAGAAAGATGAGAACCAATTAAATGTAAAGTTGTAATTCTATTTCACAAAAGACTTAAGTTTTCTCATTCTTTATGAAGGGTATTTTCTACATCAGCAGTGGTGAGAATGAGAGAAACCAGAGATTTTCATAAGGAACAAGAACCAATGGGATATAAAATCTACTGTTGGACTAAGTTTAGGAAGACTTAGGTTCAAATTTCTACTTAGTTAGGAAGCTAAGCTTTGTGAATTTGGACCAGTTACTATTAGACTAACATTACAGTAATTTTTCAAATCAAAAGAAGGAAAGAACTATGTACACTGAAATGAGGTCTTAGAAAACATATAACATTTATATTTAATTATTTGATATGATAGTTAGAATATGTTTTCCCTGGAAAGTTCATGTGCAGAATTCTCCCAAATATAGATGAAAATTGAGGAGCTGCAGTTGTCCTTAATGGATCTTCTTCATACTGACAACAGAAGAATAACTTCTTGTTTCCTTCAACCTATTCCACTCTCCTATTGTGAACATGATTCACAACCAGGACCTTCTTACTTTGTATTACCAAAAAGTGACGTGGTATCTCTGGTAATACAGGGCATTCTGTTTTTGCTTGCACTGCTTCAAAAATATCTATATTTTAAAATACTTGATCTTTCAAAAAAAGAAAAGAAAAGAAACATAAGTTCTAAAACACAAATTAACATAAAAATCAATATAACTGTCTATGTTTAGGCAATTACTGCAAAATCTAATATATGGAATAAAAACGTAACTTTATGGCTCTTTTATTTTAATGCTGCCACTAATTACTATCAATGCCTGAATATGCTTTCATTACATCATAAAAACAAATCCTGTGTGAAAGATCTTACTTACCATATGCCATGAATGATGTAACAACCCATAGTTCATTGTCAGCTATGAAGGCTGCTTTATATGGCACTAAGTTGGGGTGGCTGAAGAATTTTGAGACATGAAGCTCACCCTAAAATCCAAAATGTAACAAGTTATTCTTGGTAAATCAGATGAGATATGGAATAAGATATCCAGAGGGAATTAAATAATAATGATTAGCAATATAATATGGTATTCTGTTAATAATGTAATTTAGTCATTCAGATTTTTATCTGGCAATCACAGTTCATGGAGACTTTAGTGACTAACAGCAGAGGCAGGAAGAACAACTGAAATAAATAAAATATTATTATACTTTTTCCAGATATATTAAATTGGTCCCTGTAGGAACAGAAAACAGGACCGAATGGGCTTCATTCATAATAATTCTTATATTCTGTTGTAGAATTGTCATATATTAAGCTGGTTAAGAACTAAGAACACTTCTAGGTGGGACCAACCAACCAAATTTGGCATGATTGCTAGCTTTACCTGCAAAAATGCTACCATCTCATTGGTGCAGGTTTCTAAGTTGACTCTCCGGACAGTGACAAATTCCCCACTTGGTTTATATTGTGCCAGATTCACAGTCATTAATTCCTCAAAACCTTTTCCTGAAAAAAATATGTAGCACCCTTACAATACTATTTCAATCAAAATGAAACATTTAACATCTCAAACATTTTTTGTACTTATCCACTTGAAATTTTTAGTTATGGTAGAATTCAGGAAAGTCATCTCCTTAATCTATATTTTAAAGCTCATTTCTTCAATCACTTTTTTGCTAGTAAGTTCAAATCAATAACTGGAGAATAAAATGAATTCTCAATACTCTCTTAGTTGTCCACATTTTTCCTATTCATTTCTTCTTCCAGCTTGGGTTACCTATTATTCAGTATTCTTCATACAAATGTTCTTTTCTTTTTTTGTAACTATTTTATTTTATTCAAAAGATTAAAATCCAAGATTAAAAAATGAACAGAGACAAAATAAAACCTGGGCTGTCAACTTTGAAGCTGACAAGTTCAGTATTTTTAACCGCTGAGTCATTGCACCCTCTGTGTATTCAAACTAAGAGATGTGTTAAAAGATGATATTGTGGCATTTGGTAGCTCATAATCCCAACACAATTTCCCCCCATTTTTTCCCCTTTTCCTTGTCAATTAATGTAGGGATAGAGGGCATTAGAGTATTATCTTCATATTCTTGATTATAATTCTTAAATAATTTCCTGTTATTACCATGCAGCTTAATTTAGTGGGATTAATTTAAAATATGTGAGGGGAAAGTAAGTTACCTAACCTTGTATTTAGATTTATAACAAGTTTACAATTACAGTGGCCAACATTACCTATTATGGTCAGTAATTCATAACAACTGATGTCAGGCAGGTAACTGCTCATGTTATCCCTCTTTGGGGAAGATGCTATTGACTCTGAACTTGCTTCATTGGTCTAGAAGATAAAAAATAAGATATGGAAAATATTATAAGATCTGTAAAACAATATTGCATATATTTGGCACTATTTATATCAGTAGGGAGAACTAGAAAACATCCTTTTAGAGGTGGTATCATCTCTAAAACATATTTTTAGGAAAATAAGGTGTAAAATATTATCCAAGTCTTTATACAATGTTTGACTGTATTTCTTGCTGAATTTGTCACAAGAAGCATTTGTTCTTCTACAAAATTGTTACTTCTAAATAGACATACACATCTGTATTACTTCTCAAAACATGCAATTCAATATTTCTAGGTATATATTTGTAATCCTGGGATTGACATATTACATAGCTTTTAAGAGTACCGGAATCATTTTTCTGCTCAGTTCTGCAGAATATTTCAAGTTCAAACTTTAGCATATCAAGAGAAAATTTTTCAGAAACCAGGATATAGAAGATTATCAGTGTAATACAGGAAGACCACTAACCTCAAAGCTGACCACTCTCAGCTAAATGGATGGACTGTTTTGGAGATTCTGTTTATATTCTTTGCAATACAATATATATTTTTTGCAATATAACAGAAGAAAAATTAACTGTCTTCCCCATTTAGCATCTCACTCTTTTTTTTAAAAAGCACAACATATTTTGAGTGCACTTAAGAAAAATATAATAACAATACTTTATTTAAAAAAGAAAGGAAAATATTAGAAAGGAAAACTTGCAAGCAGAACAGGAACACACATTTTGGAGCAGAACAGATATTGTTTAAAAGCTCAATTTAATAAGTTTACTCAAACTTTACTCAGTCCAACAAGGCTTAATCTGGTAAATATATATTCAATTCCAGCCTAAAACTCTTAAGGTGCAGTATTCACACTAAACAAATATAATTCAACTTTTGTGCTTCACAAAATAATAAAGACAGCATGTTGTTATTTGCAGAGGAATATAGTTTCCAGCAAATCTGTTAGCTGTTGCAAAACATCATTAATTTCTAAATTGCCACACGAAAAAATAACTGCTTGAAAAATTCTATTCATGCAGAAGAAAACTACTGAAGCTTGATGTTTTTACAAACATATTAAAAAGTTTGAAATTAAAATTTTACTTGTGATATAATTCCTCCAAATAAATAAAACTCTGCTGTTCCCCAAGGATTTCAACACTGGATCATTTTTGGTGTAAAATGGCAAACAATAAGCAAAGGAATATCTCATTTCAAAAGTGTCAGGTTTTTGTAGAGTAAATTTGGTTGAATTTGTTTTGATAAAACAAATTTGGAAAATGTGATGTAGTATAAGCAACTAATGCACTGGAAATATCAGATCAAAAGCTAGGAAAAAATGATACACATTTGCAATTTTTAGGATTGGCTAAATGCTATTTCAGCATCATCTCTCAATCCCCCCCACTCCCCGTCCCTCCTATAATTATGTTACAATTCCCTCACCTAGATTTTCCTAGCAATTCTATTATTTCTTACAGCAAGATCTCTTTAGTCTTGACACATTGAAATGCTCTTCAAGCACCTTCAATCTTACTTAACACAGCATGATTTTTGTCATTAAATTTTCTGTTGTTGCCACCAGCTATGCACTTCTCTTTTATTTTGTCTCTCCTTGATTAGCATATCTTTTTCTATAGTATTGCCAGACGTTTTGAAAATCATCCCTTTTTACAGACACTTCCTTGCTTGAGGTTTCTGTTAATGGACTTTATTTTCCTCTAGTTAAAGCTTCTTCCACTTATTACCCGACATTATAATCTTTACTTCAATCTTTCTGGTTTCATGATCTGTTGCTTTCTAGGACTTCTTCATAGCCCTGTCTGTTCAAACAATTCCATTTATTGTTACTGTACCATGGAAGATTTCTCTTGAAAAAAATAATGTTTTTCAGAAACTGAAAAGTTATCAAGATTGAAACATGCTTTACCCTGAATTTGAATTTTTATTGATGACATCTCTACAGCTCATCACTGATGAAGGAATAATAACGGCCGAAAATAAGGCAGCTAATGGCTTTACTCTATTATAAACATATCTATTCACAATTAAGTTATACTAAACTGAGTGTTGGTTTCTCCCATATAATTCTATATCACTTATTTGGGAAGAAACCTAACTGAAATCAATGGAATTTCTGAGAAGACAAATCTGAAATTGCACCATAATCTCTTAAATATTCTATGTAATTATTCATAAATACACAAGTACTATTCCTAACTATTAGCAAATGGGAGTTTTTCTGAATCTGACCAGAATTATGAAAAGTTATAACAAAGTTAATTTGTCTGATCATACCTTATGTGTATTTGTATTTGTGTTTTATTATTTTTTAAAGAACAGATTAACTATTTCTCTTTTATATTTTACTTTTTAAATAAACATTATACCAATTATCAGTATAAATGAGCCCTTGTCAGATTAGCCATTTGTGAGTCCAAGATTCTTGACCAAAATAAAATACATATGCCAATCACAACTTTATTTCCAGGGTGAAATCTTGTGTCCACACATATGAAGCTAAAACATTTGATGTTTAAATAAGATAAAATGAAAATAATTTTAAAATGGCTACAAGTAATAGAATAAATTTCCATGCAAAAGGCCACAACACCACAGCCTTTGAAAGGCACTTACTTTTCTCCGAGAATCACCCGGAGGCTGCTCTGGAGTAAAGAAATTTATAATTCGACTTTGTTTTTAAAACAGATACTCATTAAAAAATAAATCTGAATTAATTCATACATATGCCTCCTAATCCAACCCTCTGGAATGCTTAAGTGTCTGTTTACTGTCTTGTATATATCAAAAGCAATAAGCAATACCATCACACCATAGCCTGGGGAAGAAGTTGCAGGTGAGCTACCAAGCAGTCTATCTCTTGAAATCCATCTGTCTCTGATCTCTTTACTTGGTTGGAAAGAGGAGAAAGTCTATAGAAAACACTTGTTTTTTCTTCCCACCCTACCCAATTCACAAAATGTAGTTTAAAGAGAAAGAGATTTCAAGAGAGTAAGTGGTTTGCTCTACTACACATTGAAAGCAATGTAATTGTGACAGTAGCAGGAGTCAGGGAAAGAGAGATTGTCTGCAGAATTTGTTTGCTTCCCCACAACACCAGAGAGATTGAAGAAAAAAAGATTTCACGAGAATAATGTAAGCTGTTTGCATAGTGCATCCATAGTTTCAACCTCAGATTGCCAGCGCAATTACATTACTTTTGATGTCCAGAAGTGCAAAAAGCTTACAATACTTTCTTGAAATCTTTTTATCTCCAATCTCTTTTTTTCTGTGGGAGCATGGGTAAAATCAGGCAAAGGAGAAATTGCCTAAAGGAATCACTTCTTTTGTTCTACATTTACCCCACCCCAGAGAAGTACATTCAATGTGTTGAAGAGCAAATTGCTTGTTTTCTTACAATCCCTTTCTCTCCAATCTCTCTACTCTGCAAAGGAGAAAAAAGAAGAAAAAAAAATCCATAGATGAGATGCAAAACTACATGTACAGGCTGTAATGGTGATCAGGTCACTGAGGATGCTATGAATATCTTGAATAGGCAATAAAAATCTTTTTCCAATACCATTCACAATAACTTTGATTGCAGAACAAATAGTCAGTAAATGACAATTATGTATATACACATATACACCCCTCACATTTTATCTCCCCTCCATTAAACGCACACATTTTCAAAGTGGCATTCTTTCTTTGAGAGAGAAAATAGTTTAAGGTTTCTGCTTGCAGACTTCAAACACCAAAACGTAAACCTCAGGCTGAACTGAGGAAGAAAGAAAGCTGCACAGAATAAACATGATGAAAATCCCAAGTTTCTGTCCTGAATTATTAGATACAAGCATGTCCTTTATCCACTTTTTGTGTATATGTGACTTAGGCTAGGTGGTTGAAAGGAAGTTATAAGACACCCTAAAACTAATGAGGAAAAGGAATTTTGGAAGCTTAGACAGTTTTTCAAATAATAGTAACATTAGGTAGATTGAGTAGTACAAAATTATTTACATGAAACATCTACTTTGTAACAGACTCTAGCTGGGTGTTAAAAGTTATTAATCTATGAAAAAAAACCAAGGAAAAGAAAAAAGAGAAAGCTTCAGTCGTTCCCCAGAACAACTCAGTAATTACTATTTCCAAACTTGGAGATTCAACAATGCTCTTATAGTAGCCACTGGTGGATATATCCTTCAAAATCTTGATCTCAATTAGAAAATATAAATTAATGACTTTGTACCAATTTGTGGCAGTGAAATCCACAATTAAAATGTACAACAAACTTGGAAACTGCTTTATGAGTTGTTTTGTTTGGTCATTTGATTATTTTCATTGAAGCCACTCAAGCAGGTTTATTTCAATCCTTTCAGACAGAAAATGTTAGGAAGCATGGCCAGTGCTGCTATCATAATTGATAATGAGAAATATCAATTTATTTCTATTCTTTTCTATATTTTAAACAACATTAATGTATTTAATCGGTTTCTAATGCCACTCATTTCATCTCAGTACATGACTCTGTGGGATTCACAACACTAAAACAAATATATATACAAATAGAAAATTAATTAACTCGAGCTTCCGGTGGTGAGGTCATGGTGAAAGGGGGGAAGGAGAACGGTCTCCTCCGTTCCTGGAACCCGTTCTTTTGCTTTGGGGACCCTTTGGGGGCACGAAGAGCCTGGAGAGCCGAGCGGAATAGAGGGGAAGCCTGGATGACAGCGAGGTGAAAGGCGATTGCCTGCCGCCACAAAAGGAAACTCCTGAAACCCGAGTGAAAGTGCCTGTCATACTAGTATGGCAGACCCGAGGCTGTGACTAAGCCACAGATGAGAAGGAAGTGAAGAGATTTCTAACAGATCGTGTTGTTAAAGCTGATCAGAAAATCCCAGAGACGCAACGGTGGTGATTTGCCAAAAGAAAGTGAGTCCTGAATTTTTTACTGAAAAGGGAAGCCTCGGCAGGTGGGGAAGCCCTGATGAACAGGCGGCGATTCGGCGGAACGAGCAGTGATTCAGCAAACTTTGAGAGTAAGTTTCCAGGAGGTAGAGAGGAAAGACGAGTGGATATACAGAGGAGGGTACGGAAAGAAGAAAGAGAATTTGAAAGATTTAAAGAAAGAACTGGGAAAGCGGAGGCAGTGAAACGAGAAGGAAGGAAG
>AZIM01004968.1:15631-26272 GCA_000516915.1 Ophiophagus hannah | reverse complement strand
ATAAAAGCAATTTAAAATGGAATTGGATAAAATACAATTTAAAATGAAATTGGAATAAAAATACGATTTAAAATGAAATTGTAATAAAATACAGTCTAAAATGAAATTGAAATAAAATACAATAATTTGAGATATAGATAAAATACGATAAAATTATATTTTGGTGTCCATTTAAAGTGGAAATATGTCATTTTTAATTTAATTTCTCATGGTTTGCCTGGAAGGAGAACAGTAAATTTCTAAGCCAAAAGAATCCAAATGAGAATGGGTTATAAAAACTCTTCTTGAACCGTACCTGGTTAAATGATCTATGCCAAACAATCATGTCCTCATTAATGACAAAATCCTGTCCTTTTGCAGCATCAGGATCCACCTTTCCAATCTTGTGTCTCTGGAAAGTGGAATTGGAAAAGGTGACTATGTTTATGATATCGAATCTACCTTCCATGTTCTTTTGATCGTAAAATGTCAAGACGTCTCCAAGAGAATTATTGAATTTCATGTCTTTAAGAAATTGGTGGAGCTATATTATTGGGAATTAAAAAAAAAATAGAAAAATGAAGAAAAGAAAGGTATCACTGATTTTGCCATAATTGTAGTATGCTTTTGAGGGAGAAATTCTCAAAACATAAGAAGTCTATTTCTGAAGCTTCTTGAGAACCTGTTTGTCTTTCACATTTTCTTGTTCCCAGCCCAATGTAGCCAAGAAAACAGGGTATAAAGAACTGAAGAAACAGTTTCCAGAAAGGAGGTTGCTTACCTGGTCTCTTCCTCAGTTTCTAAGTAAAGTTCATCAGAACAACTTGCTCCTGGCTTCCCACCTATTTTTCATTTCATTTAACTCTTACAGATATAAGGCACCTGTGGACGTGGAAAGGGCTGAAGGATAACTGACTCTAGTAAAATTCCTCTATTTTCTTCAATAATAGATGAAATGCCCAAAAAGCATTTAGAAATTTGAAAACCAGGAGCTGCATTTTATTTCATTTCAATCATAATGTTCAGGCAGTAAATTTGAAAACATATAAAAGTATGCAACTTTTGTATGGTATGGTATGGTATAAATTATGATTCTATATAAATACTATATAAAGTATGGTATTCTGTATACAGCACTATATAAACATTATATTAGATTAGATTAGCAGAGTTGGAAGGGACTTTGTAGGTCATCTAGTTCAACCCCCCCACACCCAAGCAGGAGACCTTACACCATTTCCCACAAATGTCAGTCCAATCTCTTCCTGAAAACCTCCAATGATGAAGCTCCCACAACTTTCGAAGGCAAGCTATTCCATTGGTTGATTATTTTCACTGTCAGAAAATTTCTCCTTATTTCTAGGTTGAATCTCTCCTTGTAGAATTTCCATCCATTATTCCTTGTCTGGTTTTCAGGTGCCTTGGAAAATAGCTTGACNNNNTCCTCTCTGTGGCAGTCCCTCAAGTATTGGAACACTGCTATTATATATTATTATATATTATATTATACTATATATTATACTATATAAACATTAACTTTTTTAAAGCAAGATATTTCATTTTAATAATCACTTCTTCCTCATTTCAATCATACAGTCTTTGTAGTTACTATTATCTGGTACAAAGTATTTGTATCACATTAATCACCTGCCATGGTTGTGCATCCTCATAGTCTAATAATTTAGGCCTCCTCAAAGCCCTGTGATTAGATTGAAGTAAGAAGAGAGCATGTAAAGCTTGAGCCAGTACATAGGCAGCATTATATATACTATAGCTGTGCCCAGTCAACTGCATCTCAAAAAGAGACCCAGGAATGCCCTCCAGCTTTTCTTCTCCTGTACAAATGTCGTTGTCCACTGAGGTTGAATGAGGAGATGGCAAGGAACAATCAAACACTTGTTCCCAGAAAAGTGGGAAAAAACCATCTTCTTGAATCCAAGGAGGTGTTATCAACTTCAGAAATTCATTGTACCCTGAAATTTGCTTTGAGTGAATTGCAAAAAAAATGGCACCATCAAAGAACCGTCGATCCCATTTTCTTTGCATACCTGTTAGTAAATAGTCAATCTGGGCAGTCATGATCCACACTTTTCCCAAGAAACTCTGGTTAACTCCAGGGCACATTGTAAATATGATAGTAGTTACCCATGCAATGGTCAAAGAGTCTCCACAGACAACAAAGGTATTGATCTTCTCATCAGCTATACTCTTATAAATATTTTCTGCTTTCTCAATCATTTCATGAAATTTATCCCAGTGGGTTAAATATGGAATTCTTTGAATAGAAGCAGAGCAGATTCCATGTTGGGAAAAAAGGGACTCCATGATCTCCAGGAAATGTTCTCCATTCCAATTATCAGTAGTAAAAATCCCAATCCAGGTCCACCCAAAATGTTGAAGCAGTCGGATAATCCCAATGTACTGAGAAGATTCATTTGGGACAATGGAGTAAAAGGAAGACATCCCAGCATTGTAACTATCCAGAGGGGTAAATGATCCATAAGTGAGCTAAAGCAAAGAACACTTTCTGAAGAAACGTATTACCAGGATCATATTTACTTCAGTTTTTCTATTCATGAAAGCAATCTTTTGTGAGGTTATTCAGTTAAGTGATTATCATTAATCATTATTTTCTAAAAGGGAGGAAAAGAATAACAATCTTATGTCTATTCTTCAAGTTCCTACCTGTGGGATCTTGTATAAACCTACAATGTCTGCCATATAGGATGATGTTTCAGAGCTGAGTCCTCCAATAATGGCTATGAGATTTTTCATGGTGTCACATTTGTAATTGGGAACAAATTGCTGGGATTTGAAGAGCAGGTCTAGGGTGGTTCGATAGGTCATCAGTGGATGATAATAATTGTCATGGATATGGAAGCCAAGGGTGACATTAGACAGGATTTCTGGATTCTCATTGATCTCCTTCACAGCAAAGGCCAAGGAAAGGACATGTTGGTAGAATTTTGTTAACACCCTGTAAATAAAATGATTTCACTCTTTCAGAAGTTAACCTTAAAGAAGATTTTATGTCTCAACAATAGTAATTGCTTTAGATGAGTTAAATATATTGATAACCTCTCCTTCTCCCCATGTTTAAGATAGGGCTATTCCTTATCAATTGAGAACTCTGCCACAATGAAATTTATTCCATGATTGACATGGTTGAAGAATGAGTCAACATATTGCCAGTTTCCACAAACTAAAATGTCCTTCTTTTTCAACAACTAAATTATTTTTATATTTTTCCTATCATTTGTAATAACATTTCATAAGGAGATTATAAATTTAAGTTTTTTTGTAGGATTGATATTATATATGAGCCCATGCTATTTCTTTCTAGCAGCCTGTCACCATCATAAATTGGTTTGCCTTGTCTAGTTTTGCATACTTGGCAAATAGAATTTACATTTTTTAAAAGCTGATTTCAATTCCAGAGATGTAAAAATAATCTCAGAGAGGAAGAGTTCTCATTATGCAAGAAAACAATCCATCCTTCCCTATTTCTCTGCATACTTTCCTAACTGCTACAGAGGAGCAAGATAGAAAATCCATACTCTGGAAATTCAAAAAACTCTTGAGAGGGATGCTTTTGAAATGAAACTTCATTAAAATGGTAATGTATCATAGAAACCATCTCGCCGAGAATGATATCTCCTCCCTGGTACCACTCATACCGAGTAGGTGTTGGACCCCCCACATGGCATGCTAGACTATTCACTCTGACTTTTGGGATTACAAAAAGAAGAAGAAGAAACATCTGGGCTGCAGAAAGTCTTCCAAAATATGGATGAGTTTGATTTCACTTTAATCAGAATTTTGCATTAGCAAATATTGGCCAGGCTAAATACACCACTTAAGAGCTTTGATACTACTCCTTAGGTATAAAAATAATACGGATCCATACATATCCTTTATTCAGATTGCCAAAATCCAATTAACATTGTGCTGAAATGATGGCACCCTGGTACTATAGCAAATCACAGTTTGAAGTAAAAGATAATTATAGATTCTGTCCTTACCATTTCTTATTCTTATTTGCAACTCTCAATGGGACAAAATATTTACGCACATTCTCATTGTCACTGATAGATTTGATGTTTGTGCTTCAGGTGTTTATCTCTTACACCAAGTGAACAAATTACAGTCACTAGAATAATTCTAGTGGAGAGATCATCAATTTTGCCCTGCAGGTCATGTATTATTGAAAGAAACAATGTAATAGTGAAGTAGTAAAGAATATTTTATAATTGTTTAAGCACTGCAGCTTTCCCCAGAAGCACTTTTCTTGGTTTGGAAGTTCAGCCAGTGTCAACTTTACAAACAGATTAATTGTCTCTATTAATCCAACTTTTAAAGTAATAAACTTTACTTGAAGCATACAGAATTATTTATAGATGTTATTTCTCTCAGTAAAATCCATGCTTCAGTAGTATTATTTCCCAGTGTTTCCTAAAGAGAGCAAAGGGGTTTTTATGTGGAATTTTAGGCTTTCTTAAGTGAATTCTATGATGTAGATCTAAGGGAAAGAATTTTCCACCTCTAAAGAAGAGTTGCTTCTTGAGAGGTCCATATATATATTTGATGAACTTGATTCATTCCTCTGACATTCCAACTGTATTAGGATATTGATTTAGTAGCTGGAACAGTAACGAGTACATTAGGCAAGAACACACAGTTTAGTTGATTAGTTACTCATGATGTACGAGATAATCTATGCTATGATTAATTGCCATAAGTATAAAGGGGGAGTTATTTTTTCATGACTTTTTCTTCTGAGTGTTCTGTATGATATTTAATTCACCTCATTATATTCTTGTGTTCCTGACTATCTTGCATTCTTTCTTTCAGCATGTAAGTTTGAATATTATATACACACACACACACACACACGACTACAAGTTTGTGTTAGTGTCTCAGACTTCATCTGGACAGCTGCTATGCAATTCTACAAACTGGCTATCCAATCTACCTCTACAACACAAATATTTTGTTATACTACTTTTTCTTCTACCTAGCGTATTCCCACACATGCAAGGTCTGCTTTCTGGATCATTGAATGCCACTTTGCACAATCAGCTGCGTCTCCAGGATGCAAGCCCACAGTTTGCATATCTTTGGGGTTTTTTTAACAAAGAATTTTTTATTTTTAGACAAACATACACAAACAAAACATAAAAACATAAAGCCATTTTCCAATTACATACATATAGTGTGTCGGTTAGTTACAAATTTTTTTGTGCATCTTCTCTATGGTCCTCACAATTATTTGTATATATTCTCATATTATCAATCAGATATTTCTAAATACATTTATTATCATTGTTAATCAATCATTTGACTATAAGTTTGCATATCTTTGTTGATGATGTCTTGCCCTCTCTGTTTTGGACACCTGCAAGGTTGCCAGCCATTGATTTCTAGTTGTAGGTGCTCTTGGCAATGATGGAATATGCTGCTCTCTGGACATGTCCATACCAGTGGAGCCAGCCTTCTCTTATCCTCTCTGTAAATGCTGCTGAATTGTGTCATTTGGTTGTGCTACTGGCTACCTAAAAAACTGGGGTCCCTGTTATCCAATCATTAGGCACCCCATTTGATATGTTTGAGATAGTTTTCATAGAATTTTTGGGTGAGTTTTTGTAAAGTAGTTTGCTCACTTTTCCACAGCTGTCCAAAACAGCAACTGCCACAGTCCTTGTTAACCTGGGTGACAACTGTTCCAATATGGAGTTCTTTTTCTGTTGTCTCATCATGGTTAATGGAAACTCTTCATCATTGTTGTGCTCTATTTCTGTAGAGATGTAGTTGTTTCTTATATATAATGCAACTCCACTTCCTCTTTTATTTAGTCTATTTCTTTTAAATAATTTAAATCCATCTAGCTGTATGTTCCATTTGTGGGTTTCATCCCACCAAGTTTCCATAATGGCAACAATATCATATCTACCCTCATTTACTTGAATTTCTAATTCACTCTGTTCATTCTTAATTCTCGGTGCATTGGTGTATAGACATTTGAGTCCATTTTGATTGACCCTGTGTTTACCGTCTACATAACCTGTGTTGTGTCTGACTTCCCCTACTTTCTTGCCACATGTTTGATTTGTGCACATGGTATGGCACTCACTATTAAATGCTTGGTTTTGCTTGACAGCAAAATTGATAATCTTACCTGCACAAATATCTATGTTACATACATGGATAACCCTATTCATTTTAAATTGCTGGGGACAGAAATGTTCTGTGTCAATTAATTATCTGTCCCCACTGTTTCAATTCCAGAAAATCTGACAATTTAATGCCAAGTAACTCAGTCATTTTCTTTGATGGATGCAAACCATCTCTTTTGTACAGTTTTTCATTGGACCAGCTGCAGATGTCATGACTAATAAAACCAAAGCCTTCCCTTTTACACCACTCCTTTAGCCACACATTGAACTCCACTACATGCTGGCCTTTCCCTTTTTGTTCCTTATATACTGGTAAAACCTCTGAAAAGATTAGCCTGCAACCCATGCTACTAAGTTCATACCCCAAGCTCTGGAAGTCACTTAGTCAAGACTAAGAATCAGACTAATAGTATCCACAAAGAGTATCCATTAAGAGTATCCATTCATGTGATAAGACAACTCTAACTCTAACCCAGACTAAGAGTATCCATTAAGAGTAACCCTAACCACAAAGAGTAGCCATTAACCCTAACCCGGATGGGCCTCTGCGTGGCTCTCCAACAGGGGACAAAAGACCTAATAGGCAGTAGGAGGAAGGGGGATGGAAACCAGACTGGCATGAATGCTCTCAGCTCATCTCTCCCAGCCCACTTCTCCTTTTTCCCTCCATTCATGCCAGTCTGGTTTCCGTCTCCCTTCCACCCAGGACCTGTCGGAGCTTTGGTCCCTTTTGGTCCATTTCAAATCTCACCGGGCTCAAAGTTGACTCAGCCTTCCCTCCTTCTGAGGTGGTTAATATGAAGACCCAGTTTGTTGGGGGCAATAGGCTGACTCTGTAAACTACTTAGAGAAGGCTGTGAAAGCACTGTGAAGCAGTATGTAAGTTTAAGTGCTATTGCTATCACCTTTTGCAACATTTGTCAAGCAAAGTCAATGAAAAAGCCAGTTTTACTTAACAACGGGGTGACTGACTTACCAACTGCAGTGATTCACTTAACAATTGAGACAAAAAAAAGTAAAATGAGGCAAAACTCCCTTCATATGAGTCTCACTTAACAATAGGAATTTTGGGCTCAATTGTGGTCATAAGTAAAGGATTGATTTATTTTGGTTTTTTTCATTTTAGGGAAGATCAACGGACTGTTACAGCTTTTCTCTGTATATTAAATTAATCACATTTTCAAGATCACACCTTTCTTTCAGCCCCTTGTAATTAAGCTTTCTGTGATCTAAGAAGTTGGCATCCATGTGAGGATTGATATAGATTGACGTAGGTAATGCAATTCTCAAAAGCCAAAGTTTCTGAAAGTTTTCTGAATATAAGATCAAGGTAAGAACAAAGAAGATTGCAACGCAATCTTCCTATGGGAAACTAACTGTAACTAATAACTGTGTACAGGTTTTAGACAAACAAAATTGCCTAAATCACAAAGGAATAGAGGATGAGGTTATGATTTGCAAAATGACAATGATTCCACTTCTGTTTCTTTGGTGGTATCACACTTGAATAAGGATGTCATCTGGGACAAAAAGGTTAAAAAATCTGTACTTTGAAAGATTCCTTAAAATTCACCTTGTGCCACCAAAATCTCATTTAGCCAAGTCAAGGAAACCATTCTGTTTTATCTTTAATATTACAACCTCCTTCTCAGTTAACATTTCCCATTAGGTCTAATCAAAGTAACTTTTTGGGAAACTTGATAGCTATATTTTGTTGACCATGTATTTGAAAAGATGGAATGATAGTTCAAGTCTCCTGGCATTGAAATTAATTCTGCTCTTCTTCTGTCTTCCTGGCAGTATCAGTGAGAGATTGAAATCAGTCTGCCTCCAGTCCTCTATAGCTCCAAAGACAATTTCCACCTCAGGAGCTGAAATGATACTTGGTGGATTTACTTCATTTTTACTCAGTGTAGACCGTGAACAGAGTTTCAAAAAACTGCCAAATATTGCTGAAATGGTAAAGTAAGTGCCTCTTTTCTCTCTTCAAAGAGCAATGCAACTTCAGAGAAAGGTGGTAAAGTAAGTGCCTCTTTCTTCAAAGTGCAATGCAACTTCAGAGAAAGGTAACAGAAAGTAGGGAAGTGGTACATTATTCTAGTCCCTTTGCTCTCACATTTAGAGACGTTAGGCATCTTAAGTGTTAACATATATTTGAAGTGTGTAGTTGCATGTAAAGTTTAATAGCAGTTCTAGGAAGAACTAGATACATGGACACATTTTATGCAATCTTCAATGTACCTTTTCTATGAAAGAAGGAAGCTCCAACATATCAGAAAAGTATGTACTAAAATTTTGTTTTTGTTTTTTTCTGATCAAATAATTTTCTGCCAAAATTAATATACAGTCTTTCCACTTATTGATGACTGTTGAAGTTGATATGCTGGTGTTCTTAAACTTTCAAAGACAAATACACTCTCTGTCAGGAGATGACTTTACAAAATTGGTTGAGCATCATTGTATCCATTAGGAAAAGGACGTCCAATCAGTCTCTTCAAAATGCTTACCTAGATATCTAAGCCCCACTGAAAGTCTCATCCTCAACGATTTAAATAGTTGCTACATTATTAATAGAATTAATTGTGTATTTACACTACAGTTGGTAGAGAATAAATCTTCTATTCATATGTCTCAAGAATCCAAGTGGTGGAGTTGTATTACTGGGTAATGTTCAACTATACTATATATATATATATTATAAATATCAATACATTTTATTGATACATTTTTTAATAAACATAAAAAACTCAGTATCTATATGAACAGCATGTTGTCTGAGTACAATTAGTTTGAACAGCAAAAAGACAATAAGCATAATGGTGATCATAATATACATATAATTGATAATATTCACATAGAGATAGTCGCATTAGCTTACCCATACTAGAAAGCTTTCATTATGTAATTAATCATTCTCTTAATATTTTTAATTTCTAATCTCTGTTTCTGTTAGCCATTGGTAAAACAAGTCCCATGTTTAAAAGTATTCTGTTTCTCCCTTCTCCTTTATTTTTAGTGTTAATCTCTCCATCTCTGCATGTTCTAATATTTTTTATAACACTTTCGTCTGAAAGGATCTCTTCATTTTTCCACTGTTGTACAAAAAAATAATTCTTGCTGCTGTTAACACATGTAGAATTAGATATGTGTTCCCTTTATTATACTGTTCTGGTAAAATACCCAACAAAAAAAAAATCTGGTTTAAAATCAATATATTGCTTTATCATTTTTTCTAACCACGTGTGTATTTTAGTCCAATATCTTTTTGTCTTTGGACATGTCCACCACATATGATAATATGAACCCATTATCTGATTTCCAATTGGACATGTTTTCAAACATCTTTGCCAGTCTTGCTGGTGGAAAGTGCCACCTATAAAACATTTTATATAGGTTTTCCTTATAGGCAGTTAACATTGTTAATTCATAATTTCTATCCCACAATTTCTCCCATTTATCTAACTCTATAGTATGTCCAAAGGGTATATTGGTTCAGTGGATAAGACGCTGAGTGTGTTGATCAGAAAAGTCGGCAATTCGGCGGTTCAAATCCCTAGCGCCGCATAACAGAGTGAGCTGCTGTTACTTGTCCCAGTTTATGCCAACCTAGCAGTTCAAAAGCATGTAAAAATGCAAGTAGAAAACTGTAGTGAGAAGGTAACAGCGTTCTGTGTGCCTTCGGCATTTAGTCATGCCGGCCACATGACCATGGAGACATGAGCACTGCCCCCTAGAACTGGAAATGACTAGCTTGTATGTGCGAGAAGAACCTTTACCTTTACCTTACTATAGTATATCCAAAGTTTTAACCTTTACCTTTTACAAAGTCTTGAAATGATAATGGCACATGTTTAAATCAGTGCTCATTTGGACAGAAGGACTCTATGTGTAATATTACAAAGGATTCACATGCATGGCTCCTATTCTGTTGCTCAACCATCAGCGGCTGTTGAGGTGTCAGAATAATATTCAAAGCAAAAAGTATCTTTGATTGAAATCCAAAATTAATCCCTCACAAGTCACTGAAATGATCTACATGATTAATGATTTGCATCTAGATTTAGTTTTTTGTGATATAATTTTCTCTACTTCTGCATTTTTATTTCAGCTTGATACCAAAATATGTCCAGCAACCTCTTTCGATGTACTTTGCCCTTGATGAAATCAACAAGAATGTTAAGTTGTTCCCCAACATCACACTAGTACTGGAGATTTATGAAACTAGTTTCAATGCCTGGCAGACCAATAAGAACATTTTAGATTTTCTTTTTCTGAATCAAAGGAGTCGTGTGAACTTCAACTGTGGCAGAAGGAGGGAGATGGACTTCTTGCCTATCATTGGTGACCTCATGTCCCTCAATTCCATCCAGATGGCCCACATTTTGAACATCTATAAGTTTCCACAGGTATGACCATTTTTCACAGATCTGCCTGTTTGGCAAAAGCAGACCAAGAAAACCTCTGTTGTTGTTGTTGTTGTTGTTGTTGT
>AZIM01004966.1:53599-74899 GCA_000516915.1 Ophiophagus hannah | reverse complement strand
ATAATAATAATAATAATAATAATAACCAAATTATCAGTGGTGATGTATGAAGCCTCTACCAGTATTTGCAAGTTTTACAGTTGGATAACATCAAGCATGGACAAATGTAATTGGAAAAAACATATCCAAAGAGTGAGAAAACTCTTAAAGATAAAATTAAATGATAGAAACATCATAAAAGCCATCAATCCCTGGGACATACCTTTGATACATTACACTGCTAGAATTATAACAGGACATAAGGTTGTAAAACAAGAAAAATGACTATTCACTATCTGTTATATCCCCATAGTGATATTGATAGATTATACCTGCCCTGCAGAAATGCAGACATAGGTTTACTTTGGGTCAAATTGTTGAAGAAGAAAAGTGTGCATTGACTGATGTGAAAGATAGCCAAGAACAAGTGCTGATGCAAGTTAAAAATTGGAACTTATTCAATGTAAAGGAAATACAAGTAACTATTGAAACAATGTAATAAAAACAGAAACAGAATGCTGGCAAGGAATACCATAACATGGTCAATTTCTACAAAAGATTGAGAGGAAACTGGATAAAGAAAAAAAGCAAGCAATGGCTTATAGCTTAAACATTAAAAAAAAGAAACTGAAGACTTGATTTTTGTTGCTTAAGTGCAACTATTTGAACTAATGCAATCAAGGCCAAATTTGAAAAATTATCAAATGATTCAAAATGCAGATTGTGCAAAGAAGAAATGGAAGATCATATATTCAGCTTGTATATGAAGAATGCTCAGTCTGATTATAAGTAACAGTATAACACAGTTGCCAAAATGATTTACTGGAACATCTGTACAAATTATCACAAACCAGTAATGAAAATTGGTGGGAACATATAGTTGAAAAGAATATGAGCAGGTTAAAATATTATGGGATTTCTAAATATGGACAGATAAAATCTAGACTCATAACACACCAGATATAACTGTGGTTAAAAAGAAGGAAGTGTGGTTAATTGATGTGGCCATACCAGGAGATATTTGAGTAAAAGAAAAAAAATGGAAAAGATTACAAAGTATCAATATCTGAAAATCAAAATTGAAAGATTATGGCATAAATCAGTTGTGGGGGTTCCATTGGTTGCCATAGCAAAAAATCTTGGGTTGCACTTAAAAAAACCCTTTAAACATTGATATTTCTACCAATTGCAAAAGCCCACATAATTTGGACCTACTAGGTACTAGGTACTAGGCTGATACATTATAACATCCTAGGTTCTTGGGGACAACTTGATGTATATGATGGCCAACTAAAGAACTGGCAGCTAAAATAACACATTGTTGTGAACAGATAATAAAGGAAGAGCAACATAAATTATGTTCTACATAATCTGAGATATACCTAGAACTGAGACTTTTTTATGCATCAGTGTCCAAAGGACCTTGTTGCCTTTGGCAAAAGGATGAAAAAGCTGCCTGATGATGTCATGTTGCCAGTTCCAGAAATGCTTTTTCTTCCATATGGTGTGTTACATCACATTGTTCACACACAAAAAAACTCTTCCCTTGTTTTTCTTCTTGCTTCACCTGACTTTGGGTCTTAAAAAAATCCAGGCAGGCCAAGCAGTCAAAAGGACATCAAGAGAAATGTCTGCAAACATGAATCCATCATTGCATGACTGGATTTTGTGATTAATGCAGGCTTTTGGCATTACTTGTTTTGAGGTTCAGGCAAAATAACCAGGAAATTGGAATGGGTTAAGTATGAAATGCTGCCTTGATAGCTATTTGTGCCTATATGGACATGTATAATTGCTTCCCTTTGTTGGCAGTTTCAGCAGAAAAATGAGCTCTAGGTATGCAAGTATATATACACATATTTCCAGGAAAAGCTTTAGAAATAGTCATGCTTAGCCGTGTGCTTCTCTTGCTCCACTGAACACTGGGAAGTCCATTCCTGTTCATGTCTGGTTTATGGATAGCCCCAAATACTTTGCTGCTTGAGCAGCAAATGCAAAACGGATCATCCCATTCTTTCCAGTGATTGTATGCTCAACTGCCAAATCCTGATGAGTTTAGGATGCTTGAAATGTAGCTTGGTCCCTTTGGGCAAGTGAATGGCTAGAAGAAGAATAGGAAACAGTAGGTGATAAATAGAAACTCAATCGCATGTTTTTGCACCAATTCTTCTTCAAGGTGATAATGAGAATTTATTTGACACATTCTTTTAAAGTGGGATTTTGGAGGTGATTTATTTCATTGTAAGACAGCCAAAGAGCATGTGAATTTCCACTTTGCATAAAATGTACAATCATTTCTCTTAAATTGAGTCCCAAAGGAACATACTATGACAGCAGCTATGTTTGGGAATTCTGGAATTCTCTGTCCATAAATTTGGTGGACGATTTTGAAAAGTCATTTGTCTCTCCTTAAGTATGAATATGATGCCTTCTTGCTTCTTGCATGAATTTATCATTATGCCCTTTGTTTTCGTCTTGTTTCTTGCACTTCACTCATTTATTACAGAAAATATATTCCATAGAAAAATACATTTGAGTATGTAATTAAATATAGATTTTTAAATTGCACATTGAAAAATTTCTTTTCAATATGCATAATTTAAGTGCATGAAAACAATCAAGAAGTGGCTTGCAATATCCAGAGGATCATAGTTCAGTGGTTCAATTCAATGCAGATCAAATCAAATTTCAGAAGTATTTTTTCCCCCAAAAATAAATGACTAAGCATTTCTGTCCTGGATCTTCAATACAGTTAAAATGTTCAGCAACCAGGCAAGGGAAATAGGTATAAAATGAGCCTGTGTTGATACTGGCAAAGATACTAGCAATTGAAATATCATGGCAAGAAAGCTCGCCAATGCAAAATCAATTGACATTAATTGGGATAGTGCAAACGTCCTCATTTTGCTTCATAGCATTTTTCTGTTTAATAATGGATAAGAAGGAAAAGCTCTTGAGGGCTTGTACCTTATGTTATTGATAAATGGATGTCAGCACTTTAATTTGCAACCTAAAGAGCAGTTGTGGAAAGGACAGGAAAAAATAACCCACACAGAATTGCCATCCTATCATAAGTTGTATATTGCGTTTCTAAGTCACTGACGTAAACAAAAGTAAAAATATTGTTAAAATTAAATTGAAATAGAAATAAAATACAAATAATACAGACTTGGAACATTTTGCTTACTATACACAGCAAGCTTATATTATTATAAACAGTTTGATCATGTGGGTGGGTGGGGAGTGGGGTGTAGGTGGAAGATACATTTATTAAGTGTGATTTAAAATCTTATTGTAGAAACCTAGTGTATATTTTAAGTCCAGTTTCAATGTTCATCAGTAATATACATTGGCATATAAAAAACTATTTCAAATGAAATATTTGTTTTCTTATTTGTGAATCCGTATCACAAATTATTTTGGCGTTTTTTTCCTCTCTTGAAAAGATGATGTTACATGGCTTCAGCTTTCACAGATTGTTTTCACAGGAAGAGAACTATTAAGACAATTGGATTCACAATACCAGTAGCATGGTTAGTCCATAAACTATTCAGCCCAATAGTCTGCATAACAGTATATTAATGCCATGCAAAAATATTTTATATTTTTATAATATTTCTATTTTCTATTCTAAAAAAATAATTTTAAATTTTGTTGCAGATTTTTTTTAATGGATTGACTCTCATATACAACTCAAGAGGCACTAGAGAAATGCCTTTCATTTCTTCGAGAGATTGTGATTCCCTTGTCTCTTCACACTTATGATTTTTAATAAAAAGTATTAGAAAGGGTGCAAATATTCCTCCTGATATTTTGGTATTGTGGGTTAATATGTTTCTGCTCTACAATATTCAGAAAGGTGAGTTTAATCCACTGATGAACAGTTCTGTGAGAATTCTGTTGCTAAAAATAATCTAGTCCAAGTTATCTGAGGAAGTGTCTTGCTCCAGTGAGATTGGCCTTCCCCACTCACACCAGCAGAAGAGGCCTTCTTCAAACCCCATCAATCAAGGCATTTCAGCTCGTTTGGTCAAAGATAAGAGTCTCCTCTGTCATGGCTCTCACCCTCTGGAATATCATGTCTTCAGATATGAGATCTGCCTCTACCCTTCTGGAAGTATGTTAATTTTTGTCTCTGGCAGCCGGCTTGATGCCCCAACAGAACATGCTATGCTGGAGGTGGTTGATTGAGTAAGAAACAAAAGCCCAGCCCTATACTGATCACGGTGCTGATTTCAACCTTTTGTTTAATTGTTGTTAATTTTAATGCTTTTACAGTGTAAGCCACCCAGAAACATTTTGGATAGTGAGATGGACAGCATATAAATTTAATATTTATTTATTTATAAAGATTTATATGATGATTACTAAATATAAATAAAAGATCAAGTAGAATCCTCTTTTCAGTGAACAAATGTAAGTATAAAGTAGGAAAAATCTCTATGATATTTATTATTCTGATTGTTATTTATTGCAGACATTTTTATATCACACTCTAGTAAATTGTATAGGATAAATGTCTCTTATAATACCCACCCTAACATACTGGAACAAACATTCCCAGTGAGATCAGTGCAATATGTTCTCTAATAACTTGGTAGTAAAACTTTCTATTACAAGAAACTACTCATCAAGAACTTTCACATCTTCACAGCTTTTCACTATATGTGAAAGGAGAGAAGATAGTTGCTGAAGAGGACACTTTTTCTGTAGTGCTATTAACTTATAGGATGCTTCCTCTAAAATAGCTCTGAAAAATTAGATCTAGATCTTCATTTGTATGGGAAGCACTCGATAGTATATAGATAGTAGGATTTCCCAATCTACAAAGGCCTTTCTCCTGATAGGGTTATTATTTCTTTTCTTGCAAAGATACGAGTGGTGTTTTTTCCACAAGGAGAAAAGCATCCATGCAGGATTAAAAGAAAACAAGGTCAAATGCATGTAATGGTGGTACATTTTAAAATCATTTTAATATTATTAACCATTTGGTTATACAAATCTAATAAATTATAGACATCCAAAGGAAAATGATAAGTAATTAAAAATCTGACCCTTATTACTTTAGTATGGCCCTTAAATGGAGGTTTGTAAATTCAAGAAACAAAAAGTTTATTAGTATCCTATGACTCAACTTTTCATAAAAAACACTTGAAACAAAACTCTCAGTCAGCTTACCTACACTTCTATCCAACTTTCAATTTCATTACTAGAGGAGTCAGACCTATTGATTTTATAAGATATTTTATTTTATTAGAATTCTTTTTAGAATTAAAGACTATTTAAAATTCAAATGTACTGTCCCTTTCTTAGGATTTTAAGTGCCTGAGCTACTTTTTATATAAATGCCTAAGGGAAATGTCAGCTCATAGCGAGAGTAACTACAATTATTACATTCTAAACAAATTCTATGGGGAATTTATCCCTTATTATTTCAGGTTTTCATCTATCAGATTGATGAGTCTAATCTTATCCCCACCAGATTGTATCAAATTATTTATAATTGCTACAGACATGTCAAACATTTCTAACGCTGTAGATTTATTGAATATTCTACACTGAGCATAACTCTTACTAAGAAAAAAGTTGGATTCTGATTTTGTATTATTTTATTCAATAGCATATGGGAAACACTATTCTGTCTTGCAAGATAGTTTCTAAGTTACAGATATTAACTTGCATAGAATAAAACAACTATATTTGCAGATGTACCATGAGGGCATGTCAAAAAGTAGAAAATTGTACTTACAACTGCCTGATCAAACCTTTATAGCTTTTAAAATATTATGTAAAAGATGAGGGAGGAGTTTTAATGATCTAGTCATGGCTGTCATCTTGACTTTTAATGCACCCTGTGGAAACACATGGATTTTTTACCTTAGTGCCCAAAATGTGTCCAACTAATGACATAACGTTAGCAGGGAGTGTTGCAAGTGACATGAGTACAACTGAAATGCACTACTTTGCTACATTATTAAAAAGCTTTCTGTGAAAGACTCAGTTGACCAAAAACCACAGTTAGTGATAGAATTCAATATCCACAGGCCCACATAATTATAACCATGACATATGGAATATTGCAAATTGGAATATAAAATGAATAAATAGTAAAAATTAACAGATGGCATGAAAGGTGGAAGAGTAGATTGTGTGTGAAGTGTCTCTCTTAGATGAAACTAAGAGAAAAAGAAAAATGGAATAGATCTAAATGAAGATTTAATCTTCCGGAGTTAATGAATATGTGCAGGGATATGAAAGTGAATTGTTAGGAATCAAAGGATTAAAATATACACAAATATATGTTGCTACATGTATAAATGTTAAAGTTGGAATTTGTGTTTTCCAGGTTGTGGCAGATGCACAGGAAAGAAGACTGGTACTGATGTTATGCTCCACTGAATAACAATAGAAGAACCAGGGATGAGTTAAGGTTAGGGTTGAAAATTTTTTGCAGTCTTTTCTTTGAATAGCAATAGCATTTAGACTTATACACTGCTTTATAGTACTTTACAGCACTCTCGAAGCAGTTTACAATGTCAGCTTATTGCCCCCCAACAATCTGGCTCTGCATTTTACCAACCTCAGAAGGATGGGAGGCTGAGTCAACTTTGAGCTGGACAGGATCAAACTCCTGCCACAAGAGAGTTAACCTACAATACTGCATATCACTGTGCCGCCATGTAGAGGAAAATGTATTATTGTAGGTAGCATTAATGGATGGGTTGTAATGAGATGAAAGAATATTGGAAATTGTATAGGAATACTCAGAATCAACATTCTACACTTACAGTTCATTTCCCACAATCCAATAAAATAGTGCCTTTTAATGATACATAATTATTTAATTGAGGCATATTCTCACCAAATGCAGAAACAACAAATTTACATGTTGTACTCAATTATATCTCCTCTCTTTCCCTGCACAGATACGTAGTTTGGCAAATAGAATTTTCAGTTCCTCCCTGCCCTACAGCTAGGAGAAATGGGGACAGCAAATAATAGAAAGTGCTGTTGTGTTAATGAAAATCCACTAACAAAACAGTAGATCTCATTCAGATAGTTCACTTAAAAGACCCTGAAATATGAAGAGCATCACATGTAATATTCAATGTATTTCTTCTAATATCACTTGATAACATGTTTTCCCCAAATTACCTTTCATTTCCAGATATATAAAAATATTATAAGCATATGCAGAGATTTGTACTTTGTATTATTTATTTTGTGCATTAATTAAAAAATATAAATAATGGAAGAAAGTAAGAAAGTAGAGATCATTATAAAAAGGTGAATGAAGGACAGTGAATGTGTGAATAACCCGGTAAATGTGAGAGGAGGAGGAGGAGGAAGAAAAGAAGGGAGAGGAAGAAGAGGAAAAGGAAGAAGAAGGAGGAGGGGGGAGGAGGAGGAGGAGGAGGAGGAGGGTAGAACAGCATTAGAGGTTCTGAACTTTCCCATATATGTATTCAACAGATGAGGGACATGGACATGCCATGGACTCATTGGAAGTCATGTTCATTTTCTCAGGAGGAACATTTTATTTTCTGCATTCATTCTCTCATGGACCTCCCTAAGCAAATTTGCCAAGCAAAGTTTGTTTTTGTGTTTTAAATAAAAACTTGTTCTTGAAACTGATGTTGTAAAAAAACCATTTTCTGCAAGATATTGGTGGTATCTACATATTATACAGTATACTATTATATTCATAGTATGCTTAAAATTCAAGTATTATAGGTTAAGATTCTAAATTAATCTATTGTCTACTAAAACATTTAAAAGGGATCAAAGTATATAAAGATTATGGTGTATTAATAGTTATACATTCAGCAGATTTAGCTCTTAGTTTTAAATGTATAACATGTCATTGCAATCAGCTTCTATGATTGAAATATGCAAATATGAACAAACTCACAAGTATGAAAAAAAAAATTAGAAAGAGGGAAAAAGATCTATATATAGATAGTCCTTGACTTATGACCACAATGGAGCCCAAAATTTCCATTTGTAAGCAAGACAATTGTTAAATGAGTTGTGCCCCATTTTACGATCAGTTGTTAAATGAATCATGAATCATGTTAAGTGAATCATGTGGTTGTTAAGTAAATCTGGCTTCCCCCATTAACATTGCTTGTTGGAAGCCAAGATGGGAACTTACAAATGGTCATCACATGACCCAAGGACCCCAGTGCAACTTTCATATCATAAATAATGTCATGTACACAAATTTTGATCTCATGACCATGGTGATGCTGCAACAGTCATAAAGTGTGAAAAGCAGTCATAAGTCATTTTTTTAGTGCTGTTGTAATTTTGAATGGTCACTAAATGAATGGTTTAAGTTGAGGACTATGTGTGTTACACATTTTAGCAACTGCTTATGTAAAAATACCAAGTTCAGATTTTATTTTACTTTGAATGGCAGAGGTGTTTGCTTCACTGAATTAAATGAATTCATACTGAATATCATTGTTGTCATTAGCACATGAGCAGAATTACTATTTATCAGTATTGTGTGTGTGCTTGTGTATGTATGTGAGTGTGTGTGTGTGTGTGTTTACTGACTCTTGATTTTGTAAGTGGATTGCCACTGACTTCTTTCTAGAGCTGAGAGAGTCTGACTGACCCAAGATCACTCGGCTGACTCTGTGCCTAAGTCAAAATTAGAACTCACAGTGGTTTAAAGAAATCCCATGGTTTTTCACAGAATGTTTGATGGAAATTATGAAGAGAGACCAAACTCTGCAGGAACAGATTTACCTATGAGCAAACTCTTTATCTATCTGCATGTACATGATTTAAAAATTATTCACAGTTTCCTGTGGTCCATTGCAACTTGTACAGAGTAAGCGCACAGCTTCACGATATCTAATGATTCTGGTAGAGACTGGTGAATAACAAACCAGGTACAGCAATCCATGAATTATATCTGGAATTTATTATATATAAACCAGAGCTCTACTACTGAACTACAGACTCTCCATAAAACTTGGAAAAATGGGTGAAATTTCTATCGAGAATGGCCATGGTATTCTGTGAAGTGATTCCTGGCATAGGAGATGGGAAGATATGGATGTGTGTGGTCAGAGTTTAGAATTTGCTTTACTTTATGTCTGGCTGCACATTTAATTTTAAAAGGGCTTGAAAGTGTCACAAAACAGGCCTACAATTTCTGGTAATTCTGATGACTAAGCAGTCTGGCCTCTGACTTTGAAAAAGTGGTATAATATTTTTCAATGGTAGAAGTCGGGATCTGAGACAATATGTTACTGCCCATGGCTAAAATCCTCAAGAGTTAAAATCAAAGAAAGCTGTTCCGTTATAAAACAGCATTCACTGTCAACCATGCATAAAGGGAAACAAATTGATCCTTCACCCACATTAAACAAAAAAGTGCTCCTCATCAATCAAAAGGCAACAAGGAATTGCTAGTCATTTTGAGCACCGTCAATTGGGGAAAGTAGGATATCACTGAAAGAATAAACCCTTTCTTTGACTTCCTTTAACTATATACCATAATATTCATAATAATAATAGCAGAATAACAGAATTGCAAGGGACCTTCCTCAAGCAGGAGATCCTATGCAATTTCAGACAAATGGCTGGCCAGTCTCCTCATAAAAGCCTTTAGTTATGGAGCACCCACAACTTCCGAAGGCAAGCAGTTCCACTGGTTAATTGTTCTCACTGTCAGGAAATTTCTCCCTGGTTCTAGCTTGGTCCCCTTGTTTATTAGTTTCTATCCATTACTTCTTGTCTTGTCTTCTGATGCTTTGAAAAACAGGTTGATCCCTTCTTCTTTGTGGCAGCCCTCCAAATATTGGAACACTGCTATCATGTCACTTCTAGTACTTTTTTCCCTAGAGTAGACATCTTTGTTTTAGTGGTACTCTAGCCTCTTTAAAGGCACCTAAAAAGACTCAGATATTTTCTCTATAGAACACTTGTAGTAGTAAAACTCAATAAACCCAGCTTTATTGTTCAGCTGATCATGAAAAGCTAATCAGGACTGCATCTGGTTAGCACTTGAATGACTGGGGTTTCTACTGTGGACCCAAAGAACCAAACTAAACCAAACCAAACCAAACCAAACCAAAGCACACCAAACCAAACCAAACCAAACCAAACCAAACCAAACCAAACCAAACCAAACCAAAAAGTTGGCAGTGTAAAACCAATACATTTTCTGTCCAAACTTTATGAACATGTCCAAAAGCCCAGTGTGACTCATAGAAGATGTTAAGATTACTACAGCATATGAGAAAATGTTAATTTCCAAACAACCACATCCAAACTGGCTCAGCACAGAGGCCTGTGGTAAGAGAAAGGAAAATGTTCAGTAGAGATCACAAACCTCACAGAATTTAATAAATTGAATTGGCTTTACAATTGACTTTCCCTGTGATAACCCCTTAGAAATATCCAACGCACAGGGAGCCTGGATAATAACATTGGAGTACTTTGTACAATTGTCATACATCTTTGTTCCTGCCATTCATGGATATAATAGCTATTTTTCAGGACAGGCATAACTCATAGCCTTTTAGCCATATGTCTGTATTGTGATGTCTTCCCATGTATAGATCAGACTTTATCTGTATGCAAGGGCACTTTAAAAAAAAATGCTTAGAAATTTAGAAGAAAAAAAAATAGTAAATTGTAGTGAGAAAATGTTATAAAAATTTTCCCAGTCATATGTGAAAAATTACAGATACTTCCCACCAAAGAAAGGAAATAAGAAAGGTCTTCCTTCTCCTGACAACTTTATGTCTATTCGTTCACTGTCTAAAAAGACAGACAAGAAAGAACAGAAGAATTTAGTAAAGAAAATTTCTATATAACTTTAATTTTGTTTCCTCTTAGCTTCTAGAAAGTTTGTGGCTTATCTAAAGAGACTATTGCCCTTTCTTTTCCCATCTTGCAGATGTTTAGTGTATGAGAATATGAAAAGATTGTGAGTTTGGCAAAGGCATGCAAGCATATTAAGGGACAGAAGATGCCCACTCTGACTTTAACCTAACTACTAAATGGTTTCCCCTTTTGAAACGGGTCCTCAGTTCAAGAATATAATGTTCCCCATGAAAACCTGGAGGGAAGAAAGCTAAGATTTTGACTCTTCATTTCAGACCATGGACATGGAAGCTCTAAGCTGTACTGAACACTCTTTTTCTATTAAATGTCAGAAAATATCTCTTAGTTAAGCTTGTAAGTCCACTCTTTAGCCGTACTTCATAAAATCAAATGTATTTAACATGTAGGTTTAGGATGTGTCCCAACACTTTTTCTCAATGTTCTCTATGCAATGTGGTTTCATTAAAGCAAAGTGTTAGAGAACAAATAGGACATTATTAGTTTCTGTGGATAATTTATCATGTGAAAAAGATCATGGACCTATTGTTTGACAAGAAGAAAACCCAATTAAAGAACTCTGTTGTGATCAGGGGAATCACAAAAGTCAAGAGGGCTGTTACAGCTGTAGAGTCGAAGACTTTCCCACTTTTAATATGTGTAATAAAGAGGCAGGATTTTGATCACATAGTCATGGCCACTATCTTGGCATTTTGAACTGGAGACACCCCTGGGTGTTATATGCCTATGCAGCTTCATGAGTTGGAACACAACATCTTTTAAGTGAATTTTCTCAGCACTTGAAATACCTTCTTATACTGAGGAACTATTTTCTTCTACTAACATTTCAGACTAGGGAATCTTCACTGGAACTGAAGTAATTTGATTCTTTTGCTAAACTTTTAAAACAACTACAACAATCATATCGTTATCAAATGGGATATCTGAAAAGAAATAGGTGCAATTTTTCAGAAAAGTAGATCAATTTCTGAAGGTGTCTGAAGCTGAATTATTTATAACATTCATCCATAAATCTATTATATTATCCTAGACATTTATCAGCCTAAGATTTGTTTCTATTTATCATCCTTTCACCTAACTAGAGATTATCTCCAAGCAACTGCTTCCCAAATGTCAATGGTGATTTACTACAAAAATTATGTTGTCCAATTCAAATGATACCATTATTCTTTACAACATGTTCTGACTTATTTAATAAAAATAGTTAATTTACAGTAGGTTATTTGCAACTGCTAATCAGCTTTCCAGATAGATATCTCACTTCTCATAAAATCCTGCTTCAATTCTTCTTGACATCTTCCATATATGTATATTTCATTAGACTTGTATGTCTGATGTGTATATCTGCAGTGTAATGGATGCACTGCCCCATTTCAAGCCTTCTTTGGTAAAGCTAATTAAGAAGCAATGACTCCATCTGTATCGTATGCTTTGGATATTTCCTGAATTACCCTCTCTTTGATAACTATGACTAACCAAATTCCAGGGATTCCTGTGGTAAGAGCTACCACATAGGTCAGTCAACCTGACCTACAACCAGGGAATCTGAAAATTAGGACTATGAGCAACAGTGGTCTTCATCATGACCTTCTGCCTCCCCATAGATGCTCCTGCTTATAGAATTTTGGATCCTACTATTCCCCACCCATCCCCAACCCTTGGAAACCTAATTGACTTCCTTCTGCTGTTAGTCTTAGCTACATCCTGAAGGCCAGTCCCTACACTAGTAGCATTCTTTGTCACCTAAGGAAGATCACTGCCACATTCTAACTATTTTCAGAATACAACTTCAGAAGTTTAGTATTCTAACTTACTATACCATGGTGTGCCAAATAAGGCAAATGGCTTTAAAAAAAAAAAGCTTATTTCAACTGCAGGAGATGTTGGACAGAACCGATAGTATACCAAGTTAAGGTTACTGCTTAAGAATCCAGTTAATAATTATGAGTTCCTTTCCCTAAAATGTTTTACAATAATAATATTAATTTCAAGAACACTTGTGCAAGCATCCTGTGTACATACCTATGAAAATTATTTGTGTTAATTGATTTTGTTGAATGTTAAATGGTAATATACTATAGCTTCTACATTTCAGGAATCTGTTAATTACTTGTATTTTCAGAGAATAATACATCAAAATATTCTGAAAACTAAACACAAAATATATTCAAGATGCAGACATAAAATTCTGAGATTATGACATTTTCATCAGGAAGATTCATTATTTCATTTTATAGCCTATTTTGAACCTGAAAGGGTTATGTATCATTTCATTAAAATATAACTTGCATGTACAGTACACACATATTCATCATGGATATATTTTTCTTACATTATCACATCATTAGAATCTGTAATATATAATGCTTCTGCCTTACTAACATAACACTAAATAAAGAGAAATGTTTTTAAAAAGCAAACCAAGTCTGACTATATAACCACATCCCATTTTTCTTGTTCCCTGTAGTTAGTGAGAATAATACTATGAGTTGGTAAGGAGTTGTGGTTATATTTTGCATATCAATAGGGGAGGGAAGAGAACATTGTACTGTGTCAGAATATATAATTATAAATTAATGTATAGATCCCCATACTTTTATATTGGATAGTTCAATGCTGAACCATAGAATTCAGGAACAGAAAATTACAATGTATCTAACAGCAGTTTGCTCTAGCTTAAAACAAAAACTTCCATCTTTCCAGTCAAACACATCAAATGCAGCTCCAATAACTTGGTGCAAATGTCAATTCTGTGAATTAAGAGAATGTTTTGGAACAGGATAGGATATAAAAATAAAAGAAAATCAATAGAAAAACTTGATGTTTTGCTGGTGTTTCACTCGGTAACTTAGATACGATCCTGGGATCAAAATTGACGTCTGAAGTAGAGTTAAAATGGATTACAAGATTTTCTATTAGACTCCAATGCAGTTTATCAGAAGGCACTGAAAACTATGACTGATACATTAATTTTCATCTCTACATTCTTGTGTTAGAATGTGGGCATTGAAGTGTTAGATGTTGGGCAGCAGGGATCTTGCCTCTACTTGCTGGGTCCCTGGGACTGAATATCTGGGTTAAGACTGCAGAGATTTTATTTGCCCTTTGCCCTAAAATTATTGTGCATTTTAGTGTCAAAATATCTAAGTATTCATCCATCAATTGCAACTGACAATGCAGTTTTTATACCTAAGACAAGACATTGTAAAGAAGAGCAACACACATACACATACAGACAACTACACAATTTTTCTAAAAAAATAATAAATAACCTTTAACTCCTCTGCCAAACTGATGGGAACAAATGGAAAACTCTGGTAGTTCCTTGTGCATGAAATTAGCTTTGGCCAGTTTGAGTAACCATCCCACCCGCTGCAGCTTTTATTCCCTATAAAAAGTGAAATGTGTTCTCCAGCCAACAAAATTTTAGGGAGTAAGAAAAATATATGTTTGGGCTTGATTGATGTTGTTTTTAATTAATTCATCAAACTCCTTTTTTTCTGTGATCATTGCTTGTAAGCCTGGAAACATTTGACAGCGGTGCTAATTGTATCATGATCTGCAATATATCAATACGACATTCTTCTAGACTGCTTAGTCTAATAAGCTTTTCTTTAATGCATTAAATCTCAGTGACAGGTTTTTGCCTGGTCAGTGGGGAAAAATGTCCAAAGAGGTCAAAAAGCTGGTGTGGTCACAGCACATTAAAATGAACAATAGAAACTGAGGCTCTTTTTACTATGCTGGGCTCTGGATATTTCAGTCCTGTGTAAATAGGTCAGAGGCTTCCCAGCATTAAACAATCATATAAATTGTAATAACATTTAGCCCTGACAACTGCAGACCTTATGCTCCAAGAGGCTTAATGAAACGCTAACCTACTTCCAAGCTTCCAGTACTGTGTAATAATCTTTAGTCTTTTCATGCCATGTTAATTCCTTCAGAACTGCAATAGACTTCAGTCTACAAAGCGAAATGCATGTCTACATATGTGAGAAGAAGAAAGAAGAGGTCATTCAGGTATAGCTTTCCCACTCTGTGTGGGAAAGCAGCTTGGCTTAATAAAGTCTTTTATTCTTACAACTTCAACCAAATCTTTTAAAATAAATCTCAAGGAAGAGGTTTTCTGGAGGAAATTGTCTCTAAAAGTCAGGACCTTTCAGGTCAATTTCAAATTACCTTGTGGAACAAAAGCCTTGCAGTGGCTAGCATGAGCTCTTCTTTCTCTTTTGTTTTCTCCTAGGGGACTTTAAGGCAGCCTGAGGAGCATTGTACCACATCTGGTTCCCAATTATAAAAAGGAAAATGTGGTTGGCTTCTGTGTGCGGGTGTTTAGGAGGAAAATTTGTGTCATGTAGGTGAGAAGAAAAGAGGCATTTTTAACTATCAGCTCAACAGGCAACTAATGGTAAAGGAGGAGCAGGTTTTGACTTCAGCAAACCAGCACCAGACAAGGTGAAAGGAGAAGATTCACCACTCAGCAGATATGCTGAGAAGCTACAGCCAGCCATCACCTTCCTTTTGTTACCTCAGCACAGATTGCAAAACTGCTAAACCAATGCTCCAAAAGCAATTGTCAGCAATGGAAACCAACCTGGAGGTGGCTAAATGGTTGCTGAAGACTTTGGAGTAAACTTAGGGAATAGAAATAGAATTGTTATTGACTGTTTAGGAATAAGATATCCATACAGGCATAGGCATATATGTTAGTATAAGTATTTGCTGGTATGGTACAGGCTTAGTAATAAGTGGTATGGTAGAAGTTATGACTATAGATTTGTTAAAGTTAATAAAAGCCTGCCTAGAAACATAGGGAAGATAAAAACAGTCACGGTTTCTTTGGGACTGTCTATACTAATTACTCAACAGCATTTGTTTTAGTGACTCTGGAAATCTCTGCAACTTGATATTTAGATACTGTACACTTTTGCCTGTTCATATACTTCTTTTTCTGCTTTCATCTGACTCGTTCTATTTTGTGGGCTAACTTTTTTAAAACAAATGTGTGCAATGTGTAATCAATATCAAGCTCTATATTTTTGCTGACTGAAATAAGTTGTATGTGTACATGTTCAGGTCTGAATATATGCATTAATTGAATGTGCTGGCTACAAATTATTTGGAAATTATCCACAATCATTTTCCAAAAACCATTTATATTTACTCATATTATTAATTTATATTACTAATCTAAAAATGTCACTGGTTAAAGCAAGACAAATCCCATACTTTTCAGTTGTTACAATCTAAACCAGTGTGTCAATGAGTCACTGCAGCTGCTGATACTTCTTTTTGTACCAGCAAAAATAGGAGCTAAAATTAAATGGCTTGTTTTGAAAGCAATGGGGCTCTCCTGTTAAGCTGCAATCTATTTAGCCATTTTTGAACGAAGCAAATGAAGCCTGATGATATCTGCTTCTTTATCTGCAAAACCAATCTTGTTTAGCCAAATGTTTCTCTAGTTAGAGTGCTTATGTTAACTAGACGACAAAAAAAAATCAAACTCCAAAATAAAATAGAAACATGAGCAATGCCTAATCAGACTACTTCCCTTCTTCCAAAAAAGCACATCTGCTCTAGTTTTGTTAACTGTTGATAAAGTTGTGATCAGAATCTCATTTTAAAAAATGTTGACAATTACTTGATTCTCAGGTCTAGAATTATATCACAAGTGCTTTATTTCTTTATGTGCTCATGCTATGGAGATACTGTTCACTGATTGACATTGACTTCGTTGTTCTTGTGCTTATATTGAAATTACAGAATCTGATTCAGCACAGGAACACACAAATTGGTTCTTTTTTCCATATTTCAGAAAGGGTAGTATGGTCATGGAGAAATAAATCCCTTTGATCTGAATCTTCAGAGAAATATGATCAAAAATTGCAGTCTTTCCTCAAATTTATACCAGAAGAGAGCAAATTCTAAACTGTTAAGGAATTTATGGTGGAACTTGTGATTAAAAAAACAAACAAAAATGTAACGTTGAAAACCCAACTGCACTTGAGAGAGAAGCCTGAAATGAAAGGCATTTGAAACATGCTTTCAAAAAGGGTTTCTGTAAAAATATGCCTACAAAATGAGTATCAAATGATCATAAATAAGGAGTGCCCATAGTCTGGAAACATAATTTTAGATAGATAGCCCAGGACAAATCTGGAACAAGTTTTGGACATCAGAGCTTCATATACTTCTTTTTTCTAATAGTGTAAAATAGGGGGGGGGGCAATGATTCCAATAATGTGTTATAAAAATATGATTTTTTAAAATAAAGAATGAGATTTACAGTGAAATAAAATCGTAGAACTGTCAAATTTGGCATAGGAAAAAATTACGGAGATCCTCTGGTTCAACAATTCTGTTATCTGCAAGAACAGTTAATAACAGTTTTCTGTTATTGTCATTAACCAGCATAAAATAAATATAACTATTTGTTAAATGTGAAGGAAATAGGATTAAAAAAGAGTGGTAGGGTTTAAGTCATAGTAATTTTGATATAAATTTCAATCAGAAAATCAATTGTATCATCCTTGAGAATTCACTGTTGAGCCTCTTCTGAAAACCCTTCAAAGCCAGATAACTAGAACCAATAGCCTTAGTAGAAAAGAGTTGTGCTGACAGAAAATCTTCAGTGTAAACTCAACTGATATAAGATTACATACTGTACCATACATACAAGTCTGACTGTATGCAAAAATGTTGGGCTATCCACACAAACTAAGATAATCATATACAAAAAAAAAGAATATACTTAATTATAAGAATATACTTAATTATATTCACAATGTGCAACTCTTACTACTAAGAACATAATGGAAAGTTGTCACTGTTTCTTTTAGATTGTTGAAGTCTTATTTACTGCAAATGATTCATGAGATGGAAAGGTTGATTCAGTAGTCCCAGGCCGATTTTATAGAGCTGACAGATAGCAAGTCTTTCTCATTCCCCCTCCCAACTGTTAACTGGAAAAATGGATATAAAATTCACTGCAATAAAACAAGCATCCAGGAAGTTATTTGGTCAAGTGTAATTTAACTTTGAAGCAGTAATTCTTTTGACTTCTATTTCTCTGTGGCTAGTTGCAATACTTCACTTGCCTCCCAACCAGACAATATCCACTTTCTTGGTCCATGAAAGCTTCTTTCCATCCACTGGACACAGATAGGAAAAAAGGTTAAACTACTATATATATATATAAATGTGGTACTGCTTGCAGGCTCCAGATTATTTGTAATCTGTGTAATGTCTATGGTTTTTTGAAATATATTAAAGGCCCCATTGCACATTATGCCATCCTGGTGAAGCCAATAGAACTAACTTCCATCTAGAAGGTCTATGGTAGCATTCTCAAGACAGTATTCTAGACTTCCTTGTAAAATCTGCATGGATCTTTTTTGTAGTCAGGTGGTGGAGACATGTTGATTTATCACACTTCATGTATGTCTTCCATGCTACCTATTCAGGTCATATTAATAAGACCCATATCCTGATTATTTCAAATTGTTATCATATTTGTTAAAATGAGGCACACTGTTATCAAACCGGTGTGCCTCATAAACATCCAGTGTAGGAAAATCTGAAGTCAGTAAAAAAAAGATTAAAATTAAACCATTTTTAGTGAAGATCATGGCTTGATTATTGCAAAAAGGATTAGGAAACTTTGTGCTTTTATATTTTAGAAAATAACAATGGATATTAACATTTTTGCTGTTTTGTTTATTTGCACTTACCAACCTCCATAACATTAGAACAGTTGGAATCTGTGATGCCATCAGGACATTCGCAAATATAGAAACCATCCAAACCAGACACACAGATGCCTCCATTTTCACAAGGATTAGAGTCACATGCATCACCTGTAAATTAAAGAAATAGATGCTCAATTGCATGGTAAACAATACTATGAATATATGTTCGTAAGCATTCAGAAGACATATGTATACTACAAGGCCTATTGTAGCCTTACCCTATCTGGTATTCTCCATATATATTGAATAGCAATTTGCAAATTTCCCACCTTTTATGCTCATCATTTTATGGACACTGGATTGGATTTTTTTTAATTTATCCAAAAATATGGTTTTTAAGATATTGTAAGCTAAAAGTCAAATTTTGTAGCCTCTCATATTGACAAATTTGTTACAAAATGTAATATATTTGTCTAGAATATGACATATAACTTCAGCATATACTCAACAGATTTTAGCATTTCAAACTGCAGAGCTGTCAAGCAGAATATAATCTAAAAATACCTATTTGAATATAATCCATTTGATTTCACTGGGGTTTGATTAAGCACTTGGGTGTCAGAGAGCCATTTGATTAATAGTTCTCTCTCTGTCATACCTGTACACTGTATTTCATAATATTCTAATAATAATTGAATCAGCTCATGCAGTATGTAACTAAATCTCTCTTTTCATAAATGCATCTATCATAGGCTATTAATCTTTGTCAGTTTAAAAATTTCCTCTTATTTAGAACAGAAACAAATATATTCCTCATTGGTCCCTCATTTGTCTGATTGTTATGAAATGTAGAGATATAAGGAATTAGGTTTCATCTGATAAAAGTGCATCAGAAATATATGGCTTCTCTGAAAAATGGTTTGCATTGCCAAGATATAATCAGACCCTAGTAAAAACAACATCAAAATGCAGAGTTTCAAAGCAACAATATTGATCTCAACAGAACATTATATATCTCTTCAGCTTCCAAACACAACTTGCACCAGGTCCAGATACATTCATATTCTTTGCTTCTCCCTCTTTTATCTCAAATTCAAACTACAACCTGCTTTTATCTCAGACTACACATCTATGATTTCAAACATGTAATTAGTTAAATATTCATGCAGAAAAATATGTCAAGTAGGAGATACATTCTAGTTCTAACAGCAAACAGTTTATCAACTGATAACAAGATAACAGAGTTGGAAGGCACCTTGGAGGTCTTCTACTCCAAATCCCTGCTAAGGCAGGAAAGCCTATACCACAGGTGTCAAACTCGCAGTGTCATATTGCCATCATGTGACTTTTTGCAATGTTTTTTCCCTTTGCAGAGCTGGGGTGGCCATGGCCTGTGCGTGACACATCTGGCCTGCGGTCCGCCCTGCCGTATACCATTTCAGATCAATGGTTGTCCAATCCCTTCTTAAAAACATCCAGTGTTGGAGCATTCACAACTTCCGGAAGCAAGTTGTTCCATTGATTAATTGCTCTTACTGTCAGGAAATTTCTCCTTAGTTCTAGGTTGCTTCTCTTCTTGACTAGCTTCCATCCATTGTTTCTTATCCTGCCTTCAGGTGTTTTGGAGAATAGGTTGACTTCCTCTTCTTTGTGGCAACCCCTAAAATATTGGAACACTCCTATTATGTCACATCCAGTCCTTCTTTTCATGAAATTAGACATACACAATTCCTGCAACCATTCTTCATATATTTTAGCCTCTAGTCCATAATAATCTTTGTTGATCTTCTCTGTACTCTTCTAGATCTCAACATCTTTTTTACATCATGGTGACCAAAAATGGATTCAGTATTCCAAGTGTGGTCTTACCAANGCATTATAAAGTGGTATTAATACTTCATGTAATCCTGATTCTATTCCTCAGTTAATGCAGCCTAGAACTGTGTTGACTTTTTTGACAGCTGCAGCACACTGTTGACTCATATTTAAGTGACTGTCCACTGGGACTTCAAGATTCCTCTTACATGGTTATCCAGAAGTTACAGACTCTCTCCTTAACTTTGAATTTCTTAGCCATTCTGAATAAAGACAGCTGACGATGTCATAAAAAACAAAGAATTAGAAACTTGCTTGACAAAATCATTATAAAATATACCCAAGTAATTTTTTTCAAAATAAATGTTCATTTGTTTGTTTATTTAAGGTGTGATGCTATATTTGCATGGAATGAAAAAATCCACTTCATTTCCTTTTATATAAAAATTTCTATCAGGAACCATATTATCAGTTTGGGCTCATATAGAGGGAGCTGATGATGTTCTTTAAAGAAGTGGCACTGAAGCTACTAGAAACCAATCAACAAAGACTGAATCACAAGCAAAGCTCATTAGTTTGTGTCACTGGGTATGTCTACTTCTGGAGTTTTGATCAGAATAAGAAAATTGCCTTATTCAAACTATTAAAGATCATAATAACAGAAAATGTCAACTTTCGACCAAACCATTATGTCAATAGGTATATACAATTATTATCATGAAAAATAGGCAATATTGTGGTTATGTCTCAGCAGAGAATGAGGCATTCATTTCATGTGCTGTGCATATGTCTGTAGTGGGTTACAAATGTATGTATATATGTGTGTGTATATATANCCTCTATGTCAACTCATAAACATTTTGTATATATGTTTTATAGTTGACAACAGAAAGAAGAGGGGGAGTTTTGTTGGATGATACACCCAGAGGGGTGGGGGGGAAAGCAGGATCAA
>AZIM01004966.1:0-14093 GCA_000516915.1 Ophiophagus hannah | reverse complement strand
TCCTCAGGGAGATAGGGTGGCATAAAAGTCTAATCAATTGAATTGAATTGAATTGAATCATTAATTGATGGAAACTTTCCTTGGCTGACATGAATCACTTTTCCCTGCTGGGTACTGGAACGAATAGAAAATCTTACAGAATAAGCAATGATTTGTATTCCAATATAAAATCTTGATACTATATTATATTTGTATACTTATACTAAAATCTTGATACTATAGGCCAGGGGTGTCAAACTCAAGGCCCAGGGACCAGATTTGACCCCCAGGGTGCTTAGATCTGGCATGTGGGGCTCCACTGGACACAATGAAGGACTGGCCCATGGTGCCTCTGCCAGCGAAAATGGAGTTCGGCAGCCCTCCAAGCTCCATTTTTGCTGGCAGAGGGTTGCAGCGGAAAACAGAGCTTGGGAGCCCATTTTTTCTGGCAGACCACTCGGGCCACCACAGGCACCCCTGACACAAGTGACGTTGAGCTGGCCCTGCCCACACTGGCCATGCCCACTTTGGCTCTCTGGGATGAAACACAACCCTGATGCGTCCCTCAATGAAATCAAGTATAACATCCCTACTATAGCTATCTTTAGTCTATCTCAGAATAAGAACAACCACAGGAAAACTATATCAAAGTGGAAATTCAATGTATTTTCTGAACAGTATTATGATTATGATTATGTCTGATTCTATTTTATAATTATATTAATAACATCTTTAAAGAAAGAAGTAAGATTGTCCTGGAATGCTTTGTAACTGGCTTAATTACTTCAGAAAGTGTTCAGAACCTTAAAAGTTTTTATTAGCTATGTTTGTAGAGTCAGGAACATTGAGTACATAAATCTGAAGTTAACTGAGACTTATTCTCATAATGCAAAATAATGATTTAGCTTTATGTTCAAATACAGCTGTTAACTTGCATCCATTATATGGCTATTATGTTAAGACATAAATGTAGAAATGTTGATTTTTTTTAAAAAAAATCTCTGCATTCATGTCTAAAATGGTGAATTATTTTTTTGAAGCAAGGGGCAGAAAGAAAAAAATATTTTTTTCTCTTTTTGTGCCCCATGGATTAAGTCAGTGGGTACTTACAGTAAACAAAAGTTAAAACAGAAATTGATTTTATGTGCCATTTAGTTTTGCTCTGTAATTCAGAAATACAACATCAGTAGAGATGCCTTTAGTACCAGGAAAATGTATAAACATTACCATTATATTCAAACAAAGGTAACTTCCATGTTATAACTTAAAAGCAATTTCCCAAACACTGTGTTATTTTTCTTATTTTATTACATTTTATTATTATACTATTCTTTTAAACAAACCTTTATTTAGAAAGATGTGAGGTGATATTTTAATTATTGATAATAACAATTTCCCTGTAAATCTCATAAATAAAATAAATAAATAATGTTATTTACAAACAATCAGAAACACTGGCAAACAAACAAATCTGGGAGACCATTAAAGTAACCTAATTTTGACTGCTAGATAATATTTTATGTCACAGTTTTATTTTGGATGGTATAAACAAACAGGATGAATAGGGATATGTTTTAGCATTACTATACAAAGTTTTTATTTGTTGCTTAGCAGATACATAAGTAGACTTTTATTTATACTTAGTTATTTCTTACTCAATAATTCCACTACCTACACTCCACTGCTAGCAACCTCTTTTGTCATTACTCTACTGCAGTGTTTCTGCTGATTAGAGAAACCTGAGAACTGAAGTTCAGAGATGTTAAAGTTTCCAAACTTGAGAAACAATAGTCTACTGACTTATTTTACAAAGTCCTTAAGTAAGCTTCTTAAACTTTGCATACTGAATCACACAATTTTGCACTTCTTCCTAATATTCAGGACTGTTTCTTTATGTGGTGCTGAGACAAGTTCAGCTACACTCACTTGTTTCACTTTCACTTTTTCACAAATTTATCCTACCTGTTCTTCATCACTACTCTAATTCTGTCTCTCTGCAGCTTCCTTTTTAGATTGAATAGGTCACATGATAATCTGTTTCACCTCTTTCTTTTAGACTTTTATTTAGGTAGTTGTTGCAAGACTGCCTTTCCTTTTTATCAGGCTGTTGTTGGTTTTCTTTGCTTGACTTCTTGGTCTCATTATGTCTCAGGTACTGCTTTTCAGTATTCTGAGTTGCCTTTTTCCCATAATTCTGTCTTTTTTCTTCCTTGCTTCTGGTAAAACTGTAATCTTCAAATGCACACACGCACACATACACACAGATCCACTCCGGCAGCAATATTGGTTCCAAAAAGGAAAAAAAGAAAACTTCTCCCAGAGATTTTTTTAATACTTAGTCTGAATAGTTGAAAATGTACCTAAAAGAAAGGAACTTGTTACAGAAGGCTTATAACTAAGAACAGGGTGAAGTGGTGAGGATGATGGTGGGAGATGAAGGTTTCTTTCTTAGCTACCGTTCAGTATAAACTTGCATAGAAGAGTTTGAATCTTCCAGATTCTTGTATGGGAGCTTTCTTCTAAGCCAGCCAAAAAATAAAATGTTATGTCTGAAACTGCTTAAGTGAGGAATATGCAATTTTCAACAAAATCCACACATAGAACAGAATAATTCTTATAAATATTACAAATAAGAAAGTGTGGCTGGTGAAAAAGGATATCTGGTTAAAAGGAACATAATTAAATAAATCTAGTAGCACAGATATTGATTAGTTTTGATAAGCTACTTTTTTTCTCTATAATTCTCAAGGGAAAAACTCTGATGAATTGTGAAAGTATCATTGTTCATAAAGTATCTAATATAAATTTCAGGTGCTTGTGGGAATTATTAGATTGATACCAAAGTATAATCATCTAAATAAATTACTAGATGATGAGCATTTCTCAAGGGAAAAAGTCTGGTGAATTGTGAAAGTATCATTGTGGAACTCTATATATTATCAAATACCTATTCTCTATTCTACATATTCTATATTATAGTCCTAAACTATTTCAGGTTAAAAAGGAAAAGAAGTAATTGATTTCATTATGAATACATTTGAATATTGAAAATATATGTTTGCTATGTTATGTTATTTTACACTATTGTAGATTGGCAGAGCTAAACATTGTTGGTCACATAAAAATCTAGGGGAAAAATCAATCGAACCTTCCCAAATTTATATTCTGTGTATATCTTTTCCTTATATTTGTATACTATATTTATCTTAATATATTAATGTACAATTTTAAACATATTTATAATCATATGATTGTAATCAAAGTTAGAGAAAACTGAGGATAACTCTTCAACTTTCAGATTGTGTGATCAGCATAAAAACATAACTCCAAGCCATTTTGCTTGGGGAATATAGAAATCAATATTTTTCATTCATCATGGATTCACTGGCCAGAAATAATTAGCACCAATTCCTGATACTAGAATGAAGAGGATCTATTCAAGTGATCAGACTCCATGAATTTTTTTTCAGCACTAGTATATTCATGATGACTGTGCTAATGTTAAACTTTAATCGTCCTTGGCATTTAATGTTTCCTCGAAGTCCTTGGTGAACAGAAAGCATAAATGATCACATTAACTTAATTTCAAAGTAATTCACATGTACCTTGTGAATAATTAAGAATATAGAAACAGTTTTTCCATTGCTTTGGTTCTTTCTCTCAGTGGTCTGCATTGCCACCATTTTTGGCTCCTATTTCCTTCTCATTTGTTCTATTAATTCTAGCTGTTAACACTTCCTAGCTTAATCACCCCCAAAGGGTTACATTACAGCAGTTGTTCTCTGTCCCCAAGAGCCTTTTAAAATATATGTTATAAGCTGTTAACTAAAAGAGGCAAGATTTCTGTGTGGATCTCAGTAAATGATGACAAGTTGCTATTCTATGCACCTGAAAGCACCAAGCTGGGAAATACTGACTTTCAAGTACAATTGGGAATGTCCGACAGGCTTTATTGAAATCAAGTTTCATTGTTCCTGACTAAATTATTTTAGATATAATAGTCATGTCTGCATCACTTGTACATAAACTTAACACAAGCAGCAGGCATGTGATGTTAACAGGAATTATATAGCAGGTCCCATATTTCAAATTAGTGGGCAAACACCTGCCTATATGCAGATGGTGTCATAATTCTTTTCATGACTCAAACTGGCCTTAGAAAGGCCCTCAGAATGGGGCCAATTTTGTATGAAAGAGCCGTTTGGTTATTAGTTATCCCAAAATAAAATTTCAAAACAAAATAATGATATTCTCTGAAAAGAACAACTGCTTCATAGATACACAACCAAATAGAATAGTTGCTTTAAATATCTGGGTATACTTTTTCAAGCCCCTAGACATCAAATGGCACATATCAAAAATGCCACCTCAATATGGTGGCCACTGTAGATTTTTAGGAGCCAGAATGGATACCTGAATTCTAGATTATTAGTTGCAAAATCAGTAGCACTGCTTTTTTGTGATGTGCAATCGCTCCCTAGCATAAAATTCCATGCACATGGAAGAATAAAATAATAGTTTTTGAGAGCCATATTTTCTGTACCTCAAAATGTCTCCAGTGCTGTACTTAGACTAGGTGAGCCTAATTAGCATAGAAACAACAGCTTGGCAGTTAAAATGTTTTATTGGCTTAGAATCTATTTCCCATAGGATTTCTGTCCCAGTTAGTATCTTATAATTTAGATGTAGATGGTACATGGTATACATTAACTAAAAACTGCTTCACCTTGGCTTGTGCCTGATTTCTTTCTAAATCTGGATTCTAAATTGGAGCTTGTTGAACAAAGATTAGAAGAAACTGAACATCACCATAATTTAGCAGCAGCCAAGAGTTAAACCATCACTTCAGAGAATCAAGGCATCCAAACCTCCACACTTATTAGGTTAACCTTTACTCATTACCAATGGCATTTTTCTAGGTTATGGATGGCAGATATAAAAGAAAGTATGTACCACTTAGGCAATGTCCTTATGCCTCCCATAACCTGTTTTCTAGGGGATAAATTCTCTGTGGAACTGCACTCTTCAAGAAATGGAAAAACTGCCTGACTCCCTTGTTTGATACTATCCAGAAGTTTTCTTAAGTGATAGGTATACTTGAAATCACCTATTTCTAACTTTTGTACTGTAATCATAAAGCTATGTCATATCCATATTGTACTGTACATCAGTTATTAAACTGTTAGAATATTTTGGACTATATTTGGGTTGCTTTAAGATACGTTGTTGGAGAAGTCAGTTTAATTATTATTTATCCCTAAAACTTGAGCAAAGAAATAAAGCTACTGTATATACTGTATGACAAGTATATAACATAGGGATACATTTATCAGTGTAAGATTTTATATGGTTGTATATGTTCTTTGAGTTCAAAGACTAAGTTACTGACAGATAGTTGTGGAGAAATTATGTTTATGGGGCCACCAAGAATCACAAGCAACTAATGACAAATCATAAACACATTCACATACTAGATAAGCAGATCTCAGAATGACAGATGGGATAATCAGATGACTAATTAAGAGAAGAAAAGGATCTTTTTCATTGTTTAGTTCAGTTGTTTTTTTTAATAACACTGGAGACAAAGATTTTGTCATTTTTAAAATGTTAAGTTGATTAGCTTGTCACTGTCCCTTCCCATTCCCTATCTATTTTAGCCAGTCCCATGTGGTACTGGAGCTGATGAAGTTCATACCCATATGTCCTCAGGTTTCTAGCCTTCTTGTAATTAGATTATTTGCATAAGTAAGTTTACAAAAGTGCCAGTATGATTCTGACACCAGTGACTCTTTTACACTTAACGTCCAGAACTAGTGATTTATTCAGAATGCAGCATAAGCTTTGTTCAGGTTCAGAATTTGAAAGGCTAAAGAATTAAAGACCTGAATACATATCTTGATGTTTACACTGAATATGAAAAGATCAGCTACTTAAGAGGTTACATTTGCTTTTTTACATGTTGGAATGTCTTGCAGTCCTAGCTTCTAAATGACATTCTATGGAAGACGAGACATCTCTGAAGGAGCAGAGATGGTTCTGGGGCACTGAACAGCAGCCAGGAAGTCTCTCTGAATAAGGAAAGATCAAGAGATTGCCTTCCTGCACCCCAGATTGTTGCTCCTTTTGAAGAGACAGTGGGATGGAAGTTCTGTGGTTTTCTCTTGAGTGGAAAGAAAACAATACACTTGCATAGACTAGTGCAGCCTTATAAAGGACACTAAAAAAAATCCCCACATTCTTAATCAAGAGTACAGTAAATTTACAGTTGAAAAGAAGTATTTGAAAACAGCAGGATAAAGAAAAATACTGCTTTGGTGCCTTCCTTTCAAATTACAGAAACTAAAGCAAAGAGGAAATGATATTTTTTTAAGACTTTAAAACAGCAAAGAGCTTAAAAAGATTTTGACTAAGAAAGTTATAAATAGATAAAGGGACTGTACAAATTCTAAAGATTCATGTTTTAGATAAAATGCTTTTAGTGCTACTTGGAATTAAGTAAATAACCCAGAGCTTCATGGGAATTATTATTATTTGTCATCATTATTTGACATCAAAGGGAAATACGATTGGTAGAATTTGCAAATAGGAGATAAACATAACATGAGATCAACAGTGTCATTAAAACTAGGGCAACATAGATTGGACTAAAGCTTTAAAAAAGGCAAAGGGGGGAGAGAAGCTTGCTTATGGTAGAGATACGCTAATGGTAGATATATGGAGTTTAAGCTACTGTACATGGGACCATGAGTCTGATAATGAAAATTTATACTCCAGTTGAGGAAGCAGTAAAATTGAATGTGTGTGTTTATTTATTTATCAAATATGTATGCCTTTCATTTCTCTTTATATAAGAGAAAACCTAGTGACCAATTTCTACATTGGATTTGCATGCTTATCCTATTTAGTGATGAGTCTAATGACATTTAGATTATTTCAGCCTTCCCAGACCAGTTGGCTTTCAGGAGATGGGGTCATTTAGGTCATGTAACCCAAGCTTCTCTTCAATTCATAAATCCAAATTAAACTTTTCCAGGCAGATAGTTTATGTAGTTTTATGTTATATGTCTGCCGGTGTCACCTGTCTCATTTCTTCGCACTTTATTGAATCCTGCCCAAGTCTGTTTGGATGGAGGCAGCACATAAGTGTTATAAAATAAATAAATAAATATCCATTTTTGTTTCTTTGTTTGTGCAGCTATATATGTAGGCTTTCTTTCCCATTCTACACTTTTTATTAGAATTGTTTGCAATTTTAGCATAACCTTCTTTAAGAACTCCCACCTATCTTAGGCTTCCTTTCCTTTACTTCTCCTGCCATTATATTTTATTTTTATTACTGTGTTTGAAACTCTTGTTTCAATAAATATTCAGTTATGCTTAAAAATAAGGGCATCATTTTATAGATACTTTCCCTGCTATTTTTTTCTTTATATTTTTATTTTATTCAAAAAAAGTTACAATACTAAAGTCCAATTTAAAAAAAAAAAGAAATGAAGAAAAAGCACAAAACAAACAAGACGTTAAGAAAATATCATTTAAAAAAAGAAAAAAACCCTAACATGTATGCACATATTATCTTCTCAGTTGATTACTGATTAATACATTGCTACAAAATTAGCTTCTCACCCCTTGCGAAACAGGCCCCTCCAAATTTTTAAACTATTAAATCTATTTGCAGATTATTAACTTCTCATCTATATATTATATTAATGACAAAATAGACAATAATAATAGTAGTAGTAATAATAATTCAAGATTAAAGCTTCAAAACCCTCTGTTATCAAACAGTTATTGTAATCAACTCACAGAAAATTTACCAAGGCATCTTATTTATCCCAAATTGTCCCAAGAGTTAACAGTAATTTGTCCTGGATCAAATTTCCACGTTTGTTTCTTAATACCATTTCTTATCAATTGTTGTCTGGTTAAATATCATCCCACACATATGGATTTGACTTGATTAAGGAAATCTAGGTTACTTTTATTTATATTAACTTTTTTCATTTGTATGTAATGTGTTAATTACTATAGACTTTTCCAGGCAGTGCCACACAAAGTGTCAAATTTCTACACATAGGTCATTTCATGCTGAGAACTTTGAAAGAACATTGAAGCTTATAATTGTTAAGCTAAAAACATCTAATATAGTATTTGGGATTTGTAATACTTAAAATAACACATTATAAAGTTAGTCACAATATAAATTTGGTCCTGATGTGACATGCAAAGCTCAATCCAGCCATCAACCCAATGCAATTGCATATTTCTGTCATAAAGTGTATAGTACAAGTTACTTTAATCAGAAATGGTATAGCCAATTGGAAGGGACTGTTGTTTTCTGAAAATTATTTATAACTTTCCTGCTCTGTTTGGATGTTTAGATGTTCCCTTGACTTTCAACTAAATGGTATTTCTGGTTCTTTTTTTTCTGTTTTGAGAATAGAGCCTAATTAACTTTGTGTTTATCTAGAGTAAAGCCTCGGGCCAGTAATACCCTGCCAGCTAATCAGAAGCTTCTATTTATGTGCAAAGCAAAGCAAAGCAACTCAAACTGAAATTAGTCAGCTAAATTCTACAGTAAAATTTTCCCAAAAAGCAATTGATAGTCATCCTAATTAATTATCCTAGCTTTTATAATATCCTATTTTATAATAGGATCATCTTCCAAAACTTGTCTGAAATATCATTATTCATAATTTTACAAGATTTTAAATATAGTAAATTATTTCCAAGTAAGTAAAAATTCTTAAAAAGTTTAGGAATACTATAAACACTTGACAATATGAAATAAGGGCTGTATATTTCTATGTTCAATAAACCACTAATGCTACTTAGAATAATGGAAAGGATTATTTCCTACAATATATAATGTTGCAATTTCTATTTAATTTTATGGAAAATAAATGGTGAGGTTGAATAATACAATAATGTTTCCAATGTAAAGAGGAAGAACCGCCCATTGAGATGTCTGGTCTTATTAAACTGTGTGCCTATCGAAGTTTTGTATAAAGTAATAGAACTAACAATTTGGGGATCATTAGTTCTTAACTTCTTGATTCGAGTTAGCCATAAACCCTCACTTGTGTTAATGGAATGTTATTCATCAATGATAGTCCTGCCAATATAACCAGAAGTTCAAATTCATTTTCAGCAATTTAAATTTAGATGGAAGTCTGATCATAATTGGAGTAGAATTAAACTCTTGATAATGAGATAATTGGTACTGGTCTGAGCTTGGAAGCATTAGTATAAATATTTAGTGCTCTAAAAATGAAGTAGGATGACATTTCTACACCAGTCTCTTTTTTTTGTGGCTTGCTAACCGCTATTACATTCTATCCAGCTTCTGCTGCCTTTCCTAATACAAAGTATTAGCAGAAAACCATAACCTTGATATAACAAAATATTGTCAGTGATGAGGGATTTAATTCCCAGAGAGGCCAAGCTTGTCAAGCATCTATGTTAGCCCCCTTGATACCTTTGAGGGCATAATGATAAAAACAACAAAGCTATGTAAAGTTAAGCCCATTTTTTAAAGTCCAAAACAAGTGGGAGGTTTTCCTAGTATATCTTGTTCTACTGAGGCCAGTAATAAAGAATCAATCAATCAGAATATCCCTCCTGCTGCTCCTGGACACTGTTCCCTTCTCTTTCCTTCCCCTCCCTTCTTTCCATGCCATGGTGGCATAGGATTAGGATGCAGTATTGTAGGTTAACTCTTCCCACTGCCAGTAGTTCAATCCTGATGCACTCAAGGTTGACTCAACTCAAAGTGACATATAGAGAATTAATAATCCATCACAAAATAAATCATTAAAACAATAGCATAACCACAAGGGAAACAGTGAATCTAAAAGCTTGTGTTAGAAAACACAAAACATTCAAAACCCATTAAAATATCACCTTGCTAAGCCATCTCAGAAAACAAACCTGGCCCCAAGTTTTTGATGCCATGAAAATGTAGGAGGGTTTAGGTTCCAGAGGGCGGAAGTGCAGGTTCATATATACAATATGTGAGAATATGGAGCTCTACAACCTGTGGCTGTTTGATAGGATAGTTTCTGATCAGCTGGAGCTATAATTCACTAGCATCAACTTCTGAAATCTTCCCACCATGAAATTGAAAATCTTAAAGCCTTTTCTTTGGACTGAGTACCTCGAATGAGGTCCTTAATTGGTCATAGCTTCTCCTTTTTTAATCTCCTCAGCATTTCAAATTGCTTTTGGTGGCAATTCTATCAGACAAGATCCTGCAGATTAATTTCTTTCCCAGGATCCCAAACAAAGTAAGAGAGAGTGTAAACTTGGAAAAATTGTAATTTATTCAGGCTAAAATCAAGTGTTATTTTCAACAGGACCATGTCACTCAGTAGAAAAAGTATTACATTTCTGTATTTATTGCCAACAAAGCAATATAGTCTGACTTAAATAATTCAGTGTTTAAAGATACATAGGGAATGCTTTCAACAGCAGTTAGCACTGACTTGCTTTAAATAAATAACACCCAATACATATTTTAGTGCTAATAAATAATTAGTATGGCTTTGTGGAAAGCTTTATCTCAAGACTTTCAGATCCAAAAATTCAAGATACTTGTTTGGTTTATTTGAAATTTGAAAACAAAATTATAAAGTACTCTGAAAACTGACAAGAGATTTGATATATAGTCTCACAATCTATGACACTGTATTAAATGAGCCTTTGGTATAGTAGTCCTCTTAGTGTTCCATTTGCATAATTTAACATTCGGAGCACAATCTGATGTGTCATGTTGAACCATTCCATTCCCATTGGCACCCACTTTCAAGAAGATCAGTAAGGTGACAACCTATAATATGGTATTATCTCTTTTGGGATTTGAGGTTACATACAATAGCAATAGCACTTTGACTTGTATGCTACTTCACAGTGCTCTACAGCACTCTCTAGGTGATTTACAGTGTTAGCATATTGCCCCCAGCAATCTGGGTCCTCATGTTACAGACCTCAGAAAGTTAGAAGGCTGAGTCAACCTGGAGCAGGTCAGATTGAATTCTGGTAGTAAGCAATGTCAACCTGCAATACTGTGCCACCATGGTTCGTACATAAGCAAGCTTTCTACGGGTATCTATGAAATCATTTGCCTTTTTAGATTCAAAAATGAGGTTGACCATTTTATGGAGATAGGAAAGAAGATAAGAACTAATTATGTAATTTGAAAGATTTACACAGGATGAATATCTTCATGAGAGACTACATTTAGAGTTGTTTAACCTTTATCTGTGTTAGAAACCTTTCTTGTTTTTGTTTATGAAAAAAATGAGAAAGAAACTACCATTAAACATGAAATTATTATAAAAGGCAAACTTGAATTATTTTAATCATTTTTGTGATGAACTCTTTCCCACAGTTCTGTATGGAGAGATCAGTTTGATCTCTAATAAAATATATCTAATAAAAACTGGATTTCTGGCTTTTGAATCCATTCCTATTCCTATCATCACATACAATATGTCTTGCCATGGAACAATATTTCTGGAAATCATAAAACCAAAGAAAATATGTTTTTTCCCATTCCTTACCCTTGGGAGAAACTAGGCATTGGATGATAATAAAATACTTTTCTCCTGGAAATTGGGAGTTCCTTTAATACTTCAGAATCAAAGATGTTGTTAGGTAAAACTATTAATAACTGTATTTGGCATTTGGATGTACAGTGAGAAGAATAATTGCAAACCATTATAAATTCTTATTCATACAAACTGCCATAACATTTGATGCTATTCTCTGTTGTTGTAGAGTTTGCAATTATGAACAAGTATTCAGTGACTTTGTTAAGTAAGGACGAGTGGTGTGTGTGTGTGTGTGTTTGCGTGTGCATGTGCATGTAAAATAATATACAGCAGATTGCATCTTGCTGAAGAAAAACCTGTTCAAGATTTATATCCTTAAAATAGCCACATAATCAATGAGAATACCATAAACACAGAAGAAATCCCACTTATTATGGAAAGCAAATGAAAACAGGTAAGAGATAGCAATGCCTAAGCAGTTCTGATATTCTTGAAACTTGCATCTCTTCTCATACTAATATTGATTGCACTTATGAATTCTCAGGAGCTAGAGATAAATTCTTAATCTCAAGTATTCTTAAAGCCCTTTAATATTTTCCTGCTAATTACATGAACTTATTTGCCATCCCCTTCAGCAGTAATAAAAATGTAGGAAAGTGCCAGCCTGAGCAATTTCCAATTATAGAAAAAGCATTGCTCTTATTTATTCTGTGGATCAGAAGTATAAGCTTTATTTTCTCTGCACAAAAAATAAAGAAGACATCTTCAGCTCTGGAATACTGCAGCCAAGTATTTCTTCTTAAAGCTTGCACATACAGAATTTAAGTATTAGTAAAAAGCATGTCTGGATTGTGACATAGCTTGCAGTATGTACACTTTGGATTTTCTGATAATTCACAGAATAAAGATCTCATGATGTAATCCAGACAGAGTGTGTTGGACTAGAAACAGCCCTTGAAAGAATTTGATAGTTCATGGATAACACCAGAACAAAAAGCTTCTGCTTAAAGCAAGCCATGCTGTGATCTTTCTTGGATTCCTTTATGTGTGTGTGTGTGTGTGTGTNTGTGTGTGTGTGTGTGTGTGTGTCTAGATGGACACACCTCACTGCCACCAGATCCAACTTAACATGCCTTAGCAAGCAGGCAGATAAGCAAGATTTGCATACTGGAATTTTAAACAAACTAGCCCATAGCTTTGTCTTGCTTCAAAGGTGCTACTTAGTGCTTAACATAACACCCAATAAATACATCAGTAACTGGTTGGATGACTGTAGTCTGGATGTAACCCAAATATGAATTATAAAGAATATAGCTGTAGGTCAGGAGAAGTTGACAAAAACTAGTATTGGCAACTAATGTCATACATGCCTCAATGTTACTGACAAACCTACTTTTTCCTTCAAAAGGAATGAAATTCTATCTGTTATTGGTTTCAAATGGTCATCTAGATCAGCATGTTTTCTCTCTTCTATACTTTCATATTCTTGGACCCAATAAATATGGTTTTTTTAAAAAAAAATAGTTTGAAAACCCATTTTAGGATATGTTGATTGTATATATTACTTCATATCCAAGGACTTGTCTGTTTTTTTTTCTTTTTTTAAAGAAAAGAAAACAGACAAGTCCTTGGATATGAAGTAATATGTACAATAAACATTATTTTATGAAAACATGATAAGCTTTGTAAAGCATTATTTATTAGTTCCCATGCTACAGTTCAATTATTAAGAGGTGCAGAAACATCTAAATAATTAAGAGAGAGAGAGAGAGCGTGTGTGTGAGAGATATTCTTAGCATAACTCTGTAGTTGTTATCCAGCACCAGTAGAATATCTGACTCATTGTGTGACTGAATGTAATGTATCTGTATGTGTGTGAATGCTGTATAAGTCATATATTATCTTAGTATGATAAATAGTGCATCTTCAACTCTTAATAGAGGCAGAACATTTCTGGTTCAGGGCAAACAAATTTTATCTGTAATCTTATAGATGTACTAATCATGATCAAGCATCATAGCATACAATATACAGACTCTACAGAAGAGATAGGAGGTCAGGGGAATGCTAATGTAAGTTTGCTTTTTGCATTGGGATTGTAGATGATGCTAGACTCATGATTTAGCACTAACATAACAACAGAATACAAGTGGTAGAATTAAAAACAAATATTGAAAACTAGGTTATGCAAGAGGGAAGAAGCTGTTTGTTTCCTTTTTTTGAAGAAGCTTTATTTTCTCTCGATGTAATGCAGGAAATGGTTAGCTGAATATTCTAAGGCTGCACCAGATAAACAAAAACTATAACTTTCAGGTAGCAAGAATGTGCTTTGGAAAATATATGAAATAAAACAAAAATATATGAAATAAACCTAAATAAAACATATTTCTTTCATTTATTACCAACCATCCATTAAAAGGTAGCCATTCTGAAAATGAATCCCTAATATCATTGAATTGCTAACAATACTAGTGAATATTTTCAGAAAAACATAGGTTACATTTTTTATTTATTTATATTTATTTATTTGAATTGTCAATTGCTTACAAGATAATAGGTATA
>AZIM01004964.1:104162-116599 GCA_000516915.1 Ophiophagus hannah | reverse complement strand
TATATATATATAAATAATCTTTGTGTAGCCATGAAATGTAAGAAACATTTTCAGCTCCCCTCCTCTTTTTTTATAAGTATGATTAAAAAGTTTACAGACCAAACTTCAGCTTTATAAAATAAAAGCTATTTCTAAGCAAAAAAACAAAAACAAAACAAAACCTCTGAATTATTCAGATTGGGTTTTTTTCCCATTCTACATTTAACTTTCTGGATTTACCCAAGCTATCAGTATGGGCACATCTATGTTTATTCTCTATACTGCTCTCTACAAATGTGGTTAGGATTGAAAATACCTATTTTTATTTAATTTGGCCAGCACAGATGAAAAAAGGTTTTTCAGTAAATAAAATACAAAAACTTTGAGGTGACAAAAATGCAGAGATAGAATTCATATAATGATCACAAACTAAATTATAAAGAATTTTTGTTTCTCTGGTGAATAACAAATATTTAGAATATATGTGTGGGTAGGACTTGCACATTACACATTTACTGTTCAGATATGTAGAACTGAGCCTGAGATATTACAGGTGCATTAGATACTTTCTACCTACACTCTATTGTGGTTTCCAAGATTTCTCTGAATATTCAAAGATGCTATATAAAGTGGATTTCAGTATTAAATTAGCTTCTTTCTTCTGTATAATGTAAATGATAAATATTTCATAAGAGCAAATGATTTAATAATTGGCTCTTCAAACCTGCTTACTTCAGGAGAAATTTCTGATAAAATTCCTGATGTTGCTACGAGTCCCAGCACTTGTCATCTTTGGCATTATGCTTCATTACAAGAGGTTTAGACTGGCATATGCATTTTTATCCAAGAACCTGGGTTAGGATATTGATGGTGTTAAAGATGTCACAATATGTAAGTTATTTCAAGTAAGGTAAAGCTGCCTTTTGCAATTGACCAATGGACATTTTGTCTGTATCAATTGTGTTTAGTGCTTCAGGTATTTTGGGATTGCATTCAAGGCAATGTTTGCATTCTTTTGTCATCATCATTCTACTTTATTCACAAATCTTTGTATTTTGTGATTTTTCTCAGTTCTTTTCCTTTTACTCAGCTGTCTGCAAAGTCCACAGTTCAGTGTTAAATTTAGGGTATCATTTGGCAAGTGGCTGTCTTTGAATTCTAAAGTCACTTTAGCTTCTTCATTTTCTATGACTTTTTCTATTTTATGGCTCCACCAGTTGTTCCTTGAAAGTAACTGGTACTTCTGGCAGATCTTCCAATGTATTATTGTTGCTGCTTTGTTTTGCAATTGTAGTCTTCTTGCAAACTTACCAGACAATCTTCTGTTTCTTCAGCTTCTTTGCAAATGTGGCACTTGCTGTCTCTTATTGTCTTGTCAATTCTGGTTTTGTATATGTTTGTTCTTAAGGTTTGATCTTGTGCATCCAAAATTAGCCCACCTGTCTGCCAGGTCTTTTTATTATCTGTTTTGCCTCCTTTTTAAAAATGTACTGCTATGTAATACTTTGTCTTCCCATATCTCTTTGCTTTCCCATATCTCTTTGCTTTCTTCATTTGGTCTTTCTTGTGGAGCAGTTTGGTCTTTCCAGTACTCAGTAAGCCATCCTGGTATACTAGCTTCAGTTTGGTGTTCTTAAGATATTTTTCCAATGCCCTATTTTGTTCTTTAACTGTCTAACTTGCAACATTCCAGGCCCACTTATTTTCCATGGTAAATAAAGTCTGTCAATATTGCTACGAGGAAAAAAATTCATTGTCATTATTTTTCTAGTCTTTCTATGCAAACTTTTAGTTCTGCTTGAGTCCAGTCTACTATTCCAGCTGTGTATCTAATGACTGGAATTGCTGAGGTGTTGATTGCATTGATGGTATTTCCTTAACTGAGTTAGGACTTTAGATCCTCCTCACTCAATTGACGTATTAACTTCTGGCTTTGTTCTTGACTTTGTGCTTGAGCTTTTTGGCTAGAAGGATGCCCAGATATGTGTAGTACTCATCTTCATCCAGACTATTGATGTTGTTTCCATAAGGATCTTGATTCCTTCCGTTTTCACTATTTCTATTTGATTGTGGGTGGCACATTTGTCTACTTCATTGCAGTTTCTTGGCTGTATATATGGAAAATGTTGTTGCAATTGTATTTCTATACAGCTTCAGATTGTCCATAGAAAGATGGTGGGATAACCTGTCAGATGTTTTTCATGTTGATAGCCATGGCCTGAATTATTCAGTATTGTTAACAGAATAAGTGTAATCAGAAACAGTAGTGGTAATAGTAAGTTTTCTTGAAAGATTACTCTCAATATTAACCATTCCCAATATTTCACCATTGACCAGCAACCACATCTTCCATTGTGCCATTGATCTTTTCACAAAGCTTCTGATGTTTCTACTGACTCCTGGTATTTCTAGGCACTTGATTATCCAGTCATGTGGGGGGAGTCAAACCAACAATGCATGCTACATCCAAGTTGGTCTTCTCTTACAATTTTCCAGAACCATCGTGTCAAGTAGGAGTTGATCTTTTGTTCTTCTACTGTTAGGGCCATTTCCTTTCTACTCAGGAAGACAGAACCTTTTTTCAACGATGCTGTTGGACTGCATCAGCTACCATACTGTTAGTAAGCAGGTAATTGGCCTGTAGTTGCCTGATGCTTCCCTTTTTGCAGAATCTTTCATTATCAAATAGGTTTTGCAAGATGTTAGCCACTCTTCAATTTTACCTCCTTGCAGTATGTTGTTAAACTGTTTAGCAACAAGTGAAGACCACTCAAATGTTTCAACTAAAAACCATGCACTTCATTTTCACTTTCTATTGATCAATTCTTGACCTTCCTTGCTCTTTTCTCCACCAGTTCTGTTGTTATTACAAATCGTGTAATTTCAGTTTTATTCTTATCTACTTCCTTTAGCCAAGCTGCATTCTTGTTGTATTTCTTTGGGGTGTCCCATAACTCTGCCCAGAATTGCACTGTTTCTTCTTTGTCAGGTATTGACTTATATATTGCAGTCTCTCCATTCATGGATTGGTAGGAACATTTCTAACTGGGTTGAAACTGGAGAATCTGTTTATAGTTTGCAATTTGAGCCTTATATCTGCCTGTAGTTGTTATTTGTTGCTTTAGTATCCATGTTTCCCTGAAAATAAGACCCACTTATTTTCTTTTGACCTCTGAAATAAGCCCTAGGGCTTATTTTTGAGAAATGGCTTAATTTTTTTCCTTCAGGGCAGCTCAGATTTCAGAGAAGCCAAAAATGGCTCTTCAGCTCTGGCCTTTGCTACCACAACAGGCCTTACTGGCACTTGCTGAGCATGCTCGAGGCCAGTGAGCAGGTGCAGTTGGAGCCACAGCTGCAGCTTCTTCCTGTTTTAGCTTTGCCCTTAGTTGGAGCAGGGCGGTTTGTGGCAAAATGGTGGGTGAATTTGCTTGAGAGATATTCCTAAAGCCTCAGCAGGAGGGGAGGGTCACTTGGGTAGCAGGCTGAGAAAGTGGGGTTAATATGCGAGATGTGGGTACAGGTCAAGTTTGGCATTTCACTTTCCTGCCTTTTGTGAACTTTTGGCTGTACACAAGGAAAGTAGACGTAGCAGAGATCCTGGCTTGTTCTCTCCCCCAAACTGTCAGAAATGGATCTCCGTGAGGCTTGTTGTGCATATCATCATCATCATCATCATCATCATCATCATCATCATCAATTTCCAGTGACTTTGGAAGTTTCCCAAATAAAAAAAGGGGGGAAACAAATAAAATAATGATAAAAATAGTAAAAAATAAGGAACAAAATATGGCAAAAACCAGGCAGCATTCCCATTCTTCAGAAGGGGCTACACTTATCCTAGCTAAAAATCTGAGCAAAAAGTCAAATCAACAAGGCCCTACAAACACCAGCAGGGTGTGATTACCCAGATTTCAGGAGCAGGGATCATTTCAGAGATCAGGTGCTGCCATAGAGAAGGCGTATTTCCAGGGTTCCAGCATATATATTTTTTAATTGAAGGGTGCCAAGTGGAATTGAGTTGGTCAGGCAAATACTATGGAGAATAGATGATCTACCAAATAACCAGACCTTATGCCACTTGGAGGGCTACAGATTCTACATCCTTTTAAAAGCAATTCCAAGTACACAGTGTACATTCATTTATTTATACTTTGATCCACCATCTGTGTTTCAAAATTTTTGAAAGTGTGTTGAAATTGTTCTGAATGGTTTTATGGTCTTATTAATATGGTTCACGGACACAGCCATATTCTGGCACATATTCATTAGATATTATGCTTAGTCCTGGACTAAAAATATTTCTGTGAGGTGAGTCATCACTAAATTAATATGAAACCAGAATGCATTACAATGGATGCTACAATTTCACAATCCATCTTGATTCCATCTTCTATTATGGGTCTCTTTTTAGTTACTTCTAATCATGGTATGAATATTCCTTGCAAGTTTTTTTCATTGTACTATATTCATTGTCTTTATCTCATTTCTGGCCTATGATGTACTTTTCCCATTAAGGAGAAAATCATATATATAATTGAAATTATATATATGATTTTCTCCTTACACCTGCATTTCCAACAAACATTCAAAACACCCTTATGCATTTTGATAATTTATATGGTATTAAATACTACCAGTTCATCATTTTATAGAAATTCTCTTTAAGATTTTAATTCAATGTGAATTTCAAGACTTCAGTCCACATATTCTCCCATTGCTCTTACATTTTATTATAACCAAAATTTCCTGCCCATTGAATGATACAGTGTTTGATATGCTCCCTTTTTAGGTCCAATGTAACATTTTATAAACCTTAGCTATAAGATGTTAATCATTAGTACACAGTATATTTCAATTTCACTTTTAGCAACTTCAAAACCATAATTTTTTATCCATAGCAAACCTTTATTTTCTATTATACTGTATATATGAGTATATATTTATACAGTATAACTGTGAGTACACCGCCTCATATTTTGTAAATATTTAAGTATATCATTTCATGTGACAACACTGAAGAAATGACACTTGGCTAAAAAGTATAAAGTAGTGAGTATACAGCTTGTATAACAGTGTAAATGTGCTGTCCCCTCAAAATAACGCAACAGACAGTCATTAATGTCTAAACCACTGCCAACAAAAGTGAGTACACCCCTAAGTGATAATGTCCAATGGGGCCCCATTTTCCGTCCCTGGTGTCATGTGACTCATTAGTGTTACAAGGTCTCAAGTGTGAAGGGAGAGCAGGTGTGTTAAATTTGCTTTCATATTGGTCACTGGAAGTTAACATGGCACCTCATGGCAATGAACTCTCTGAGGATCTGAAAAAATGAATTGTTGCTCTACATAAAGATGGCCTAGGTTATAAGAAGATTGCCAAGACCCTGAAACTGAGCTGCAGCACAGTGGCCAAGACTATACAGCAGTTTAACAGGACAGATTCCACTCAGAACAGGCCTCGCTATGGTTGACCAAAGAAGTTGAGAGCCCATGCTCAGCGTCATATCCAGAGGTAGGCTTTGGGAAATAGACGTATGGGTGCTGCCAGCATTGCTGTAGAGGTTGGAGGGGTCAGCTTCTCAGTGCTCAGACCATACACTGCATGCTGCATCAAATTGGTCTGTAGGGCTGTCATCCCAGAAGGAAACCTCTTCTAAACATGATGCACAAGAAAGCCCACAAACGGTTTGCTGCAGACAAGCAGACTAAGGCATAGATTTCTGGAACCATGTCCTGTGGTCTGATGAGACCAAGATAAACTTATTTGGTTCAGATGGTGTCAAGCATGTGTGGTGGCAACCAGGTGAGGACTTCAAAGATAAGTGTGTCTTGCCAACAGTCAAGCATGGTTGTGAGAATGTCATGGTCTGGGGCTGCATGAATGCTGCGAGCACTGGGGAGCTACAGTTCATTGAGGGAACCATGAATGCCAATATGTACTGTGACATGCTGAAGCAGAGCATGATCCCCTCCCTTTGGAGACTGGGCCACAGGGCAGTATTCCAACATGATAATGACCCCAAAAACACATCCAAAATGACCACTGCCTTGCTAAAGAAGCTGAGGGTAAAGGTGATGGACTGGCCAAGCATGTCTCCAGACCTAAATCCTATTGAGTATCTGTGGGGCATCTGAAATGGAAGGTGGAAGTGTGCAAGGTCTCTAACATCCACCAGCTCCATGACGTCATCATGGAGGAGTGGAAGAGGACTCCAGTGGCAATCTGTAAAGTTCTGGTAAACTCTATGCACAAGAGAGTTAAGGCAGCTGGAAAATAATGGTGGCCACACAAAATATTGATACTTTGGGCTCCATTTGGACATTATCACTTAGGGGTGTATTCACTTTTGTTGCCAGCTGTTTATTAATGGCTGTGTGTTCCTTTATTTTGCAGGGACAGCACATTTACACTGCTATACAAGTGTATATTCACTACTTTACATTATAGCTAAGTGTCATTTGTTCAGTATTGTCAAATGAAAAGATATGCTTAAATATTTACAAAATGTGGGGGGGTATACTCACTTCTGTGATATACTGTAGATAGGTAAACCAGTGATATGTACGACTTTCTATTCTTTTAAGAATAGGTTCACTTTGAACAAAGAATATTTCATTATAAATCCACCCATTACAATTTCCTGTGATTTCCTTCTTTAAAAAGGCTTCTTGGGGTTACACCCAAAGAGGTATTTTAGATAAAAAATTTTCTTTGTATTTATTCCAAACTATAAATATGGTTCTTAAAATCCACATTCATTTCAACTGTATCCTACCAGATAGGCATAGCAACTCATAGCAGTTTCAAGGCCACTGTTGTTAGCCTTCACAGTACCAAACAGTTCCTGGCAGCCTGTCAGATAATTACACAACTGCTGGGGGAACAGCACATTAACACTGAAAACCTGACTCCAGCAAAACTATTTACACTGGCTGAAATCAAGTGAGCCAAATGTTTAAATGCACAGAGGATCCCCCCCACATCTATAATGGTCCTCTACTGCATTGTCTTTGCTGCATGGTGCTCTTGTAGCAGATTTCTCGTGAAATAGATTGCTGACCAAGTGAAATGGTCCAAACAATTGTTCTAACAAATATGCCTGAGGTAGGTAGCCCCAAACAATGAGAAATGTTCCAGAAATTTATGAGAGAGCACTTTGCAGATTTCTATATGTGGAACATCAGAAGGTCAGGGGAAGGAGAGTGAATTCATTTAGTGCAAACCTCCTGAAGTACAGCATGTCCTTACCCAGAAGCAGGGCATCCTTTGCGGAACATGAACCCTCAGCTTCTTTTGAGGAAAGGTCAGTGCCCATAAGCCATAGATTTAGTATTAGCAGAGGAGGAAGCCTCTTCAGACCATCTGCTGCTTACATAGGTATTGTACCTATGGAAAGTGTCAGCAGCCTGGGCACACGGATATCCCGCAGAGCTCTGGGGATAAGCAGTGTCTTCTTACAAGGTCTTCATAGTTCTTGTACAACCATACCGCTATTCCAAGGATTGGAAAAAGAACGAAGCCTATCTTATGAGAATATGAACAGATGCTTGGTGGATTACATTGAAAAGGTGAAAACTTTGGAGCAAGTCAACCAGGAACTTGAAGGACATATCCGTGCTTACCTGAACAAGAAATCTTCCAGTGACAGTAAATGGGGATCTCTAAGGGAGAGCTGGGCAACCATTTATCATCAAGTAAGTATGAAACTTTATGGCAAGAATAAAAAAAAATGAAGCATTTGTCAACCACAGCCAAATTCACCTAGATTTTGATGAGGCTACTAAAGTTGAAGCTCAAATGACAGTTTTTCCTACCTGATGTAATTCAATCTTTATAAAAGTAAATTCTGTTGTTTATATTGTTTTGTAATATTCAAATTAAGTTTGAGCATTTTCATAGGGGACCTATAAGTTTTTATTCCTTTATTTAATGTATCACCTGATTCTCTACAATTCTGAGTAGTTCACAAGAAAATATGAAAGAAGAATGAAAAGTTGTTTCTTGTTTCTCTTTGAAGTAGTTGAGTAGAATTAAACAATGCCAGAACTATTCAGGTTTATGCACTGATACAACCTTTTTACCAGCATGATTCTATATGTAATGAAGAAAGTGAGATTTTCATTATATTCCCTCCTTGTCACATTTTAAATTTACAATTTTGTTTAGGGAATAGAGACATTTCTCTATCTCTAAACACACTAATCAGTGAAACTTAATATCATCCAAAGCATAAGTGCCTCGTTTGCAAGTCTCCCACAACTGCTTTCAAAACCAATTTCCAGCTTTTGGAAACATAATTGTACAAATACAATATGTGGGAGTTATTGGCTGTCCACTCATTTACCAATGATAAACATGTCCAAAAAAGGTAATAGTGCATATGAAATAACCACACATTTCAAACATACATACAAACGTAACATATTTCTGGAGATCAAAAAAATAAAAATATACTGGAGGAGTGGGTGGGCTCTGATAGATAAGATCTCAAACAACATGCTTGTTATAAAAGAGTCAAACTCCTATGAGAGATATGTCAATATTTGAGTTTTCTTTTCTTTCTTTCTTTTACATTTTGGGATCTACAGTCATCGCTTGGGAATAAATCACATACAATAACAGAGGAACGCCATCTCATCGAAAATACAGTGTACAGGAAATATGCTATTAATATATATGGCATATAAAAGCTGTTTTAAATAATTCCAATAGTAGTAGTGCCATGCGGCAAATTATTGTTTCTCAGTGGTTCACTCTGAAGATTCATCCATTTTTCCACTTTATACTGCTGTCAGGAGAACATAAAGTCATGTCCATACAAACACCACTTAAGTAAGAATTTATTCTAGCATAGAGTTCCATCCATATACAATTTTGGATATATATANTATTGTTTACATTTGACTCTTTGAACAGGTAGGAGATGCAGTTCTGGAAAACGCCCGCCTCATGTTGCAAACAGAAAGCATTCAAGCATGTGCTGAAGATGTTAAAGACAGGTAACATTAAATTTAAAAGAAAAAATAAATATGCGTTTCAATATTTAAAAAAACAAAGGAATTGTACTGGAAATAAGTTGAGGAAACTGGAACTATGACTTCAATAACTAGTAGTTCTTCGTGCCAGAAGTCTAAACTTTGTGATACTGTATTATTTTGACATATTCTCATTTATATTGCAGGTATGAAAATGAGCAACCATTTCGAAAAGCAGTGGAAGATGAAATTAACTCGCTCTATAAAGTAATTGATCATGCTAATTTGACTAAAGTAGACCTGGAGAGTCAAATAGAAAACATGAAGAAAGAACTAACTTTATTGTCAAAGAATCATGAAGAGGTAAATCAATTCTGAGGAACAAAAAAAGATATGTATTCTACTTCTATCTAAACAAAAGATAGAAATAAACTTTATATCTGATAAGGGTATTTTGATACCAGAATTTTAACACCATCAATAAGCATTTTATCATTTTGTAATACTGAAATATAATAAACAGATGAAAGTCTAATTAGCATTAGAACCAATAGCTGAAAAACACTTTATAAGTAGACATTATGAAACCACTCTTTTGTGTTCATGTTTGAAATTTATGGGTTCTCCTTAGTAATTATATTAAGTGTTGTAAGCTGAGACAAACAGACATGCATTCAAGGCTGTTCCATTTTTTCACAGAAATTATGGAAAATAAACAATGGCTATTAGCAGTACAGCATATGTTCATTATCAGTTGTATAGCCTTCACAATCATGGTTCTAAATATCAGTGGCTGTGGAATCCAAACATTTTGGAGTTCATAGATCTGGCTATCCATTATGGGAATAGTGGTAGATTAGATGGGCTTTCAATCTGTACCAAAAGGGCTTTTTTATGTTCTTATGTAATATGTACTGGATTTAAATAAAAACGTGCAAAGCAATATATTATAAGCAAGTACTGTGATAACTGTTTTATTAGACTGACAAGTTAAAATTATTTGGCAAACTATCCATTCATTTTAAGACACTCTTGAACATGGCTTGTTCTCAAGAGAAATATATTCATAGTCACCACTTAAAGCCACAATTAGATTTTAATGTTTCTATTAAATTCTAGTGGATACTATGAAATACAGGTTGAGAAATAGCTCTCTTTCAACGCCTTACTATAGAGGCAAATGCACTGTATAATGACAAAGTTGCATCAAATAATAACTGCTCTGGCTTTTATTACAATATGTGCTTCAGGATTTTTTATAATGAATATTTTATTTATTTAAATGAATTGGTCATCTATTTGTAACAACTTTATTTTCAGGATATCAAAATGCTTTACAAACAGCTTGCTTTATCACCACTGGAAGAATCAGAAACGCCCATTGGAATTAGCTTGGATGACATTTTGAAGAAAATCCAGATTCAATGGGAGAAAAATATTGAACGAAACCATGCTGAGACTGGTATCTTGCTCCATGCTAAGGTAAGCATGGAACAAGCTAAGATCAGATATAAGAATTAACTGCAAATTCTTTTAGGCCAATTAAACATAATCAAACAACATACAGTATAAGTTTTTGAATTATGCAGAATTCTTCAGCAAAATTATTTAAAAAAGCAAGAATTCAGTAGGAAATAGTAAAACACCACACCCACAGGATTTGCATTTGATCCAGTGTATGTGTAGAAGAGGACAAAAAGTCATGCAATGCATATAAAAAAACCAAGCCTTCAAGCACATGGTTGCAGCCACCATTTTGACTTTTACAATAATCCTCATTGTGGATGTCCCTAACTTGATAGGTAACTGAAAAAGTTCTAGACATTCCAATTACGCTCTTTGGATGCTCTTTGATAGTTTAAAATTGCAACTAGGATTATCTGTAGCTCTGTTAGGATGAAGAATTCTAGCAATTGCTGCTCCTCTATTTTATCAAGATTTAGCTTCAAATTGTCAAATGGAACAAAAACTAGTGTTAAGTGAAAGAATGGAAACTCCCAAAACAAATGTGAATTAATTATCCCCCCCACCCCTAAAAATCAAAAACATTTATCAGGCTAAATCCGAAGGTCAAGAGTATGGGGAGCTTTTTGTTTCTCCAGAATTGTTCATCAGTAGAATGATTATGTGCTACTTTTGATTTCTAGCAACCACATAGTTTTTCTCCACAACGCTCTATCCCTAACTTGTTCTTTCAAGTCTCTCAATGGTGCTCTTACTCAGGGTAACTGAATCTATCCATCTTGCTGTTGGTCATCTTCATCCCTCTCCTTCACCGTTTTCCAACGTTAGAGTCTTCTCCAGAGAATTGGGTCTTTGCATGGATCTAAAATAGGATAGACGACAAAAATCTGGCTATTGTTGAAGGAAATTAAGCAATTTAGGCAACTGTAAGTTTACTGGGTTAGTTCCTGCCTACAATGGTCATACTTACAGTGTAACTTTATGGGTCAAATCACTTCAGTGTCATCAGTTTTACTGGGATTGAAGTGAGACTAGTATAATTTAGATCTAACCCAGTTGTGTGTTTCTACATTTTAATGTAATGCTATTCATTATTAAGACTGTCCAATGCTTCTTTGATTAGGAAGAGATGTTTCAAAATACATGGAAATGCATTTTGACAAATGTAGCCTTTATCTGTGACTCATTAGAATAGTCACAATCCTGAAAACAAGATAGAGCCACTGAAATGAATTATAAGTGAAGTGTTTACACACTCAGCACTTCTTCCTAGCAACATGAAGCACTACTCATTAGCAAAAACTTTTATTTCCATTTTCTTCTGACAATGTTTCTATTCAAGAATTATATTTATGTTAACAATTAAAAAGCTGGATCCAAAACTCAATAATTTCCCTTTCATTTTTCTCTAATATACCTATGTGGAAGAGACTGGAAAATAAAACAATATTTTTCTGTTTATCATTATTATGTCAGCAAACCACAGAAACAGTGCCTGCTGTACAAACACAAGAGGCAGAGTTGGCTGAATCCCTAAGGGCAGAATTTCATGAAACAGCTTGCAAAATTCAAAGCCTTCAAGTAGAGACTGAATCACTGAAAACACTGGTGAGTAAGGGATAAAGAGTCTCTTGATACGGTTTTCAAAATGGCTACGCACATGGATGCTGTAGTTAACGGCTCCTTCTTTCAGTGTATGGTGTGTATGATTCTGTGTGTGTTTTGGATCCTTTCCTTGATTGAATCCTGTGGGTTAAGGAGCATCTATAGTCGGCAAGCCTTGTTACAAATTGGACTGAAATGTGAAAAGGCTATTACGGATGATTTTATACATTCTCATAACATACTGAAGGAGGCACCTAGGCCCCTGGGGGAGCCATGATCACTATCCCAGTAGGAAGGAGGAAGAGGCGGAGAAAGAAGAACAGGAAGAGGAAGAGAGGATGCCGTGCTGGGGTTTTCTTTAGGCTGAGTAAGTTTCCACACAAGCCTTCAATTCCAAGTATATTTCTTACCAA
>AZIM01004964.1:84002-94635 GCA_000516915.1 Ophiophagus hannah | reverse complement strand
TTCTGCCAATCTAGCAGAAACTTTCGTACATTTTTACGTTCATCTTTAATAGGGACTACTTTGGTGGGAAAGTAACTGTTCCGTGCACCTTAGTCACCTTCGGTGTTTAGTCACCTTTGGCCACATGACCACGGAGACGTCTTTGGACAGCGTTGGCTCTTCGGCTTTGTAACGGAGATGAGCACCACCCCTTAGAGCCGAAAACGAATAGCATATATATGCGAGGGAAACCTTTACCTTTTTTATTCTTCAACAAAGCTTTATTCAGCAGATGTGCATTGATTGCAAAGAAATGGATCACCACCAAATGGCAGCCAAGGATAAACAAAACAGTCTAGCTCTTTGATATCATCTAGTGCTTAAACACCCAAGCTACGGGTATAAACTATGGACAAACAGCCTTATGCGGCCTGTCAGTTTTTGAAAACTCAGCAAATTCACTTGTCCAAACATTGCTATCATCAGGAAGGATCAGCCTCCTCTACCTCAAAAGATATATTATGGAGCATCCTCAGGCTTTGACACTGCCAATTCATTGCTGCTGCTGTGCTACTAGTTGCTAAATAACTGATTGGTGCACAATCTATTCCTTTGTAGCCTTTTCTGGTCTGAATTGTGCTGGCATGTTATAAGGAATATTAAAGCATTCAGTAACTGAAATGCAAAACAATATATAAATATAGAGACTGGGAATTTCAAATAAAGAACCACCACTCACAGCCCTTAATATGTTGCTTGTTATAATACAGCATCAACCCATTCTGTAAGAGTGCAGTGTAGAACAGCAAAGATTTAGGGTAGTCTGATTTCTTGCCGACTCTTGGAGAGGAAGGGAGCTTGGCAAATAACTGGATGAATGTGACCTACGTCAGTTAATGGTAAATGAAGATCCATTCCATCTTAACATCATAATACATTGTTGACCAAATGTATATGTCATTATAATACAGCAAAATAGTTTTTAACTTGCAAATCATTTATGTTCTCTCAGATGTTTTCTTCACAGCATGTTAGTGAGAAATAAAAGTTTTGTATCTTCAAAGCTGGATAGTAACTTGGGTCTACACTAAAATATAGCCAATTCTCCCTCCTCCTTTTCATTCCTTTGTAAGCTTGCTTTAAGAGATTGAGGAGTTTTGATTTCACTGTTCCCTTTTAAACCAAACTCTGAATTAGTCAGATCAAAGCTAACTTCTTTATGAAAGTGGGGACATATGACTAAATATCAGAAAACCTACACAATATGCCATCTTTCATACTGTAGAGAGGTTTTATAATCTTGGAAGTATGATTAAATTTTAAGTTTTAATTTTAAAATTGGAATCAATTGGAATCAATTTGCATAACACTAGAATTTTACTGTATTAAACATTAAGATTTCTATATAGCATATATTTTGAAAGAAAAATTTAATTTAATGTTTAATTACTCTGTTTCTCTGAAAATAAGATCCGGTCTTATTTTCTTTCGGGCTTGAATATAAGGACTAGGCCTTATTTTGGGGGATGTCTTATTTTTTTCACCTACAGGAGGCAGTGAGCGTGGGGGATGTTGGGAGTGAGAGCGCTGCTACTGTTGGCCCCGCCCTCTATCCCAACATTTACTTGCCTGTGGCTGCAACAGACCAAGTTCTCGGCATGCCTCAGCCTCCGCCCTCCCTGCCTGCTGGCACTGCTGCTGCTGGGACACTAGAGCTCAGGTCTTGCTCAGACTGCTGCTACAATNAAGGCTGCATGGCGCATCAGGATCGCTTTCCCCCACGCCTCTGCCTGGCTGCTTGGCCTGCTGCTGCTGGCCTCATGGGGCTCTACCCTTCCTGGCCATGCTGCTCTCAGCAGCCCTATTGGGCTGCTTCTGCCTGGTGCTGAGCAATTTTTGGGGTGCAAAGGAGGAAGGAGAAATCTCCTCTCCCTCCTCCATCTGTCCCGCTGCAGAGCTGCCATGGAACTCCTCCCCACCGAAGCAGTAGCTCACTCAACCCACTTTCTACCGACGTGTAGATATGCAGTTACATAGAATGGATTTGCTTTGTTCTCACATATCAGTAGGAAAATTGGGGGGGGGATTTTCTTGCCGATCCTCCTTGGGGATGATTTATGTCGAAGCCATGGAGGGAACATTTTTTGGATGTGCATGTCTGCAGAGCTGGCGAGGCTGATGAGCAGAGACGGGATCTGGTTTAGGTGAGTAGGGTGGAGCAGAGAGGCAGAATTTTGGGCATGCCTTGGATTTTGTTGGATGCCTCATTCATCATTTGATTTTACTTGAGATGCGGGAGAGGGAGAAAGATCGGAAACTCCTGCACAATGGGCAGGCAGGGTCAAAATTCTTTCAGAAAGTGATCTGCAAGTGAGGGGGGAGATTTTCCTACTAATCCTCTGTGGAAGCTCTGCAGTGGGACAGAGGTGGGAGGGGAGATTGCCCCTTTTTCCTTTGCTCCCCCAAAATTGTCCCGCATCAGTCAGGAGCAGATGGATGGAGGAGGAAGGGGCATTGCAGTGCCACCACAGAACACCTGCCCGCCAAAGCCTCAGGGCGGCTGAGAGCCATCAGCCCAGAGGGCAAAGAGCCCTTGCAAGACCAGAAGCAGCAGGTGCAGCCAGGCAGGGGCAGGAGGAGAAGACTATCCCAACATGCTGCATGGCTTTCTGCCTTGTCATAGCAGCACCCTGCACAAGATCCGAGCTCCAGGCCTGATGAAGCATGGTAGCTGCCTGCTCCAGAGCTACAAGGTGAGCTGCGGAAGAGAGGGGCCCTTGGCTACGAGGTTGCCTGCGGGGATCTGAGGCTGGCAAGAGTGGAGAAACACCTCCAGGCACATGAAGAGACAGAACGAGAGGCAGCTCTTGGCCCTTGCTGACTCAGCTGTTCCATGGGACCGCAATTAAGGGGTTGAACCTCCATGAAGTGATTGTGGAGGGGAAGGAGCCACCACGTCTCAGGGATCATTGCCCATGTTTGTGAGGGGAAACACAGTTAGGCTGGCCACTCGCACCCCCTCACTAGGGCTTATTTTTGGGGTAGGTCATATTTTTGGGGAAACTGAAAATAAATTAGTTGTGTATTATGAGATATTTATGGAATGTTGAGAAGTGGAAATAGTCTATCTAGTTATAAAGTTGGCACTGTTTAGCTTCTGATATAATAGAAGAGTTGGGAATATTTAAATCTTGGCAGAATGACTTTTTTTCTGTGACAGTCATTCTATAGCTTCCAGTGGTGATTGTCTTTTATTAAGAACTAATAATGAGCCTACGTAATCTTCATCTTGCAGGAAGAGGATGACTGGAAAGAATTTGAGCAGGAAGAAATAATTGACTACAGTGGCCTCAGAGTTCAGTCCATGCAAATTAGGTATTATTGTCTTGAAAGTATATAGGTATATATTGAAAACTATAGTTCTGTATTTATGAATGATTCAGTTATTACTTGCAAGTTCTAGGTGAAGAAAAACTTAATCAGGTCTTATCTCTAAGCTTGCCACACAGTAGCTAGTATTGCTTCAAAACATGAACAATGCTTGCTGTTCTTAAATGTTTTAATATTTCTGTGCTTGATGGAGAAATCACTGTTCAGTAATTAGTTGGTGATTATTAAAAACAAGGTTTTTTCATACCTAAACATTTTGCATCATCTTGATTAGTTAGGAGCCTATAGTTATTGACATGATTGAGTTCTAATTGTCAGTTATCCATCGTCATAGCATGAGATTGGAGATATTCTTTTATTTTAAATGATGACATACTTTCAGTACTACTGTATGCTAAGTACTACATATTACACAGTTTACATATTATAATATGAATGTGTTTACGTAAGTGATGAATGCTGCAATAGCTTTTTTTTGTCAGTGAAAAAGATGAAGAAGAAAGTGATAAAAAAGAAGAACCAAGGGATAATAGTGAGGAACCAGCTGGAAGTGTGGAGAAATCATCTGGTCCTTGGAATAGGTCTGCTCCTACACAAATGCCTGTTGCTGAAATTATTGGTGAGTTTTGCTCTATGTTCCTTTTAATTTACCAACGTTTACTGAATCAGCCATTTTATCTCATTTTTAGCTGAATGAAAATCTATTGAATAAACTTGAAATATAGATATGATTTCTTGTTAAAAATGAATATTCCTTTGGAAATATTTTATTTCTAACTTACTTAAATAATAGATTGTCTGATACAGAGGAGTCTTTACTTATATAGCCAGATTATTGAGTGTAGACTGAATATTAAATTGAAAAATTTCACTTAACATTTATCTAACTACATCTGATTGTTTAAGTTTTTTAATTCTTTACAGAAAATCCAGAGCCAGTGCAATCCAGTGGAGTATATAGGCCACCTGGTGCAAGAGAAGGCAGGACACGAAAAGTGCCACAAGGTCCCCCAGAGATCTATAGTGATACACAATTTCCATCATTGCAGTCCACTGCCAAGCAAGTAGATACTAGAAAGTAAGTATCACAATAATCTAAAATATTTCCTTAAAATCATTCTTCTCCAAACCTAGCAATCTCATTATAGTTTTATCCACAGATCATAAACAGGTATACAATGTGATCTGCACTAGAGGAAGCAAGTGTGTTTTAAGCATAACTAAGGAGGTTATGGATTTTATCTGCAGTTCAGATTGAATTTTTTTTAAAAAAGTCTTGATTTATGTAGTGCTATTTTTAGAGAGGTGGGATGTGAGATTGTTGTATAACTTGATCTGGGCCCATTCCTAATATCAAATTACCTTCCAGGGGACTTGTTCCATTGCAGAACTTCAGTATTGTAACTGATACTAAGTGGTTCAAATTTTCATTTTAGAAGATTTATCAAAGTTTAACTTAAGTGGTAAATTACAGTATTTGTACCATAATGGTACAAAGGTGGCATTTGCCGGATTTGTTTCGTAATCTGTTACTGCATTTGGGATTATAAGTGTGTTAAGAATGTGTGTTAAGTGTGTTTTAGACACTCCTTACATAATTGATATTATTTGAATATCAATCTTCTTGTAACAGACTGTTTATAAATAAGTATTCCAAGTCAGTAGATGCTTTCACATGAGACAAGTTCAGTTCAAAAAGCAAGCATGCAGAAATAAGATATGCGGTTCTTTGCATTTAGCCTATGCTTTGGAATAGTTTCTAATTTAGGACATTTCCATATTCATATTTATTGACATGTTGCAGTGTTAGTCTGTTTGAGATGTTGGGATACATTTTTGTGTCTGCAATGCAGTGAACTGCCTCAGTAATGCTATCAAAACTTTTAAATTTATATGCTTATATAACAGAACCCAGTTTGTCACTTCAGAATCAGTTAATGAAATGGCATTGAGGTTTGTTCAGAGAAATGTCATCAGTACATATGCAAGCCCTTAATCATGCCTGCAATACTTCTTTGGATTATGGTCTCCTTTTGTTAGGGCCCTAGTCATGGAATTTTGCAACTAAATTCGTGTCATTAATTAATATTGCTAAAGGGCAAGTGTGTCTAAGACAGTTACTGATTACATTTATTTTCCCTTAGGGATAAAGAAATGGAGAAGAGCTTTGAAGTAGTAAAACACAAAAATAGAGGTAGGGATGAGGTTTCAAAATCTCAGGCAACTAAACTTCAGCTAGACAACCAATATGCTGTGCTTGGGGATCAATAAAGCTGCACACATATTACAATTAAGGAATGGTTGGTTTGATACCCTTCCACTCTTAAGGTAACTAAACTACACCAATTATGAACATGCCGTCTTGTTTCTGCTGGATCTTCTACAACAAGTGCAGACTACTTTGACGTAAGTGATTGCTTTTCTGCACTTTGAAAGTATACTTAATTTGGTACACGTTTGTATTATGAGGGAAATTAATGTAAATTGTTAAACAAGAGTTCCCGGTGTTTTGATTCTTCTGCAGCCAGTGGTTATTATAAATTTTTTTATGTTCAGATACTGAGCCTTCGTAAAAGTTGACTACCTCAGACTTGCTGCACTCATTGTGGATGCCATGTGGATCACAACTTCTGGAAAAGGTTACAACTCTTTGGTGGCCATCTGAAACTCGAAACCAGCTCTACTGGATTCCTCTAAGAAATCCTGCAGAAGTCAGCCATCTGAGTTGATAATATAAATAACAAATTTAAGTGACCTTAAATGTGCCCCATTTATTATATCCTTTTACATGTAGCCATAATTTACTAGGAACCTCTAATGCACAAATATTTAAAAAAATATGAAGCATAGTGTTGAGTTTTTTTTAATTTAGTTATCAGAAAATAAATACATATCCAGATAGAAAATTTATGGACACTAGTCTGTATATTAACTGGTTTCATCTGTGTAAACTCTTCATTTGAAAAATAGCTCTCAAGTTTTGACAAATTGCAATATAGTCAGGTAGTTGCATGGAATATGCAACTATATATACTTTATTGGATCTCAACGAGTTAGATTTTCGTTGGATAAATGGTCAATGAATGTTTGCTTCTATAATACCTGGGACTTATTTTTGAGAAGTTCATGCTGAATATATAACTAGCAATCTGTTAAGAAGCATCAGCTATTGCTCACACATTCAATTATATTTGCAGATGGAGATACTTATATGTATAGTGGAAAATGTCCATTGCTGTACTTTGTTTAAGATTTGGATATATTTTGCGAATAAGATGTTGCATTTATGGCATTTTTAACTGAAGACACCTTCAGTTAAAACTCAATATCCTGACCAGCTATGTACCCATTTATTTGGACAAATATTAACAGTATTTGAATACTAATTTGTGCTATATTATTGCTGTATAATATTAACTGTGAATAGAATTCAAACCAGCTCCGAAAGAGGTTCTTGCTCCCTGTGTTAATTTTTTTTTACTTTATTGTTCTTCCAATCTGAATCTAATGTGGCCACTTCTGATATGTCTTTCCAAATGTCTGGCTGTTTTTTGGACTCTCAAGCCAGGATTTAGACAAATGTATTACTTATGAGGTAGCTATGTACTTTATAAAAAGATGACTTTGCAATTAAGGAGTGTTTAGGATATGAAATCATTGCTTTAAATGAAGACCAGACTGCTTAGAATAATATTTATTCCTATTAAGAATTGTGAGATATATTCTTCTAAGTAGTTGTGTTTTATACAGATGCAGAACCAGTCCTCTACATAGTTAGATCACTGGAAGTAAAACAGCTGACACTGTTGAGTTGCATATCTTTCCTGAAAGTTGTCTATTTGCCAACAAAGCCTTTGCAGGGTATTAAAGCTGAAGAACCAAGATTATGTGAAATTTACAATTTTAAATTCCAGCTTTGCATTTTATTAAAATTGTTACACATGAATCAAGTTTTAATATACTGTATGATAGGGTAGATGAAACTGTCCTTTGTATATTCACTTGAGTTCTTGGGCATAGTTGGCATAGAAAGTTAATATTGTAACAATAAATATGGAAATGTTCATGATCTTTGGAGTGTAATGAATACACACACACACACACACACACACACACGCTCTGATGCCATGCATCACTTCAGTGTGGCAAATACATGATCATGGTGTTAAAACGTAAGGCTATAGTCTTATGTATGTTATAAGAAAAAAGTTCCGCTGACTTCATTTGTAGATATGCATTGAATTGGCTATTGCAAAGTATTGGTGGCCCATAAATAACTTGAAATGTGTGGTCATCATCTACCTCACTCTGTCACTGTTAACAACACCAATTATCTAGTGGCAAAAATGTAGTTCTTTAATAGAAAACAACACTGCTAAAGTTGACAGCTTTTTGTAGTGAAGCAAAAACTTTCACATCTTGATTAACATGCTTTCATTGAAATAGTACACCATTGAATTAAAGTCAGATCTTTGAAAAGAAAATGGAGCTCTAGTGTGAACAAACTGCATATTTTATATTGATGAATTTTTCCTTGAGTTTGTGTTAATTTTGGGGGAAGCTCATATACATGTGGGTGGTTTGACTTCATGCACTCTGAAAGTTCTGCATCTTATCAATTCTAACAAATGTCATATATACTAATATATACTTGTTACACAATTGCTTTGTTATCCAAACTAAGGTGACCTGAATGCAAATGAGTATTCTTTTAATTCAGACATAAAGTTGTGAGCTGATTAAAATAAATGATAGCTTGAAGAAAACAGTCCCAGTTTTTATCAGTCTGTCTTTGAAGTTCAGAGTATTTGATTTCATACTTCTGAAATCAGTTAGCCTAAAGTTTATTCTGAATTGTATTTAGGTTCATTGTTACTCTGTGAATGCCCAGAAAAACTACCTCTGGAGGACCATGTATATATATTTAATTTGGCTGTAACTTCCTACCTGCATAATACTTTTTAAACAAAAGCAGTGTCTTATGTTCCTAGTCAAACAAATATGAACTATAATTTAGCAAGCTCTTAACAGTCAACTTCAGACAAACTTTTATTTGAGCAGCTTTTTTCTGCTCTTGCCAGCACATTTTATATATCTTGATATTTTGTACTGGTAATAAAAACAATAACTTGGGGGGTACTATTTGTTCAGTAGAAGCATTAGGACTTTCCAAGAACATTTTCTGAGGCTTCTATACAGATCCTAAAATGTATACTTATAATTCTAGTGGATACTCAATTGTACCATGCTATTTAGCTGGTGTATCTGTTCAAGGTCTGTTGGCAGTTGCAGTTGAATAGGGATCAAGAGATATAAAGTTCATAGATCCAATCAGCACAACTCATGTCAAGAACAAGTTTTGGACTGTATAGTCAATCAAATGCTGAATTCAAATCCCATGTGTTGACAATGAATAGGCTGCGAACACTATTTTCAGTCATGATGTACAGTAAAAATACTCATTTCAGTACTTCAGTAAGAAACATGTTTTATGCAGAGGCCTTAAATTATTCAAGGTTAATATTCATATTTTAACAGATGGCATGCTGAAGTTACAGAAGCTTAGTTTCAGACAATTCAATTGTTTTTGGGTTTTTTTTGGATAAATTACCTAAACCAAATCAACTATAGACAACTGAACTGATTGCTTTTAGTTTTTAGACAAAATAGGGCAATAATTGATCTACAAAGCAGTTTTAAATAGATTTATCCTGTGTCCGCTTCTCCAAAAGAAATAAATTTATAATGCTATTTATTTATTTGAATATGCTGTTCTTTACACCTCTACTGGGTATTACAGGTAGCTAACAAAATTTTGTTTAAAAAACAATGCAAATTAAAATTAGCAAGAAAAACCATTAACAATAAAGAATGTGATGAAGTGTGTGTGTGTACCAATGCAGGAAAAAGTGCTATTTTTCATGACCAAAGGCAAGCTACATCTGTGTGATGTGTTTAAAAATGACATGGGTGGGGGTGGGAAGAGGCTCCCAATGTTAACCAAATAAGTTTGTAATGAGACCCTAAGCCATTTGAGACTTTAAGAATTAATAGCAACCTTTTAAATTATGCTTGTGAAGCAATTGGTAACCAGTGCCAGCAGTTTATGAACTTTGCACCTTGCATAATTTGGCAATCTGCCTGCTGGATTTTGCACCAACTGAAATGTTTGGACACTTCAAGGGGTAGCCCACAGTATGTGTTGCAACAGTCATAATAGGATGTAACCAGTGTATGGACAACTTGTAAAAATCTAATCTTGCAGATTCCTCAGTATCTGCAAATTCAGTGGGATTTAGGGCTCAAAGCAGCATTTTACCGGGACTGCAATCTTATTGAAAACAGCATATATTTCAGTCTCTGAATCCAGGTCATCTTTTTAACCAACAGTAACATTTACCTGTCATCAAATTTGGGTAATGTTCAAATTTACCAGATGCTTAGAATCAGTGTACAAGAAGTATAGAACTGAGTAACATCAGTCTAGTATTGACAGCTGATATCAGAATTGTAGAAAACATTCCCCTATCAAATTCATGTCGAATAGTGGTATAAAATTACATTCAAGACAAGATAATAGGAACACAAATCATACGGCCATCTGGATATTATTTGTCAAGAAAACTGGAAACATTGTAAAACAATATCAAACCTCAATCCTCAAGTAGCCCAGAAGGTTGTTTCATTATCTTGATCAAAAGCTCAATTAAAATGGATTCACAAAACCATTCAAATGCTATCAACCTTAACTGACTTCTCTGGAATAGAAAAATACAGGGAGATGATAATTTCTGCTAGTATGGTTTATTGTGGCTATTTAAATCAGCCCAGAAAATAGAAAATTGCATAACCAGGTAATAACTATTATTCTGCACCTCCTGTCTACTTCCTTAATATATACAATCTGAAAGGAATCCAAAATATTGTCAAAGTTATATCCCTAGAATCTGCCCAAGTTCTACAGTCCAAGCTGGGGCAGAATTCATCAATTATAAAGAACTCCCTCCATCCTTCTATGTATCATGGTGGATACTAACTGCTTAATGTGGAAAAAGAGTATCAGACAGTTTCTGGGGATAGACAAAACCAACCTACTTGCCTGTACTATTGCAAAGTTAAGAATTCAGATGGGTTTCACTTTATACCATATTTTTCGGACTATAAGACATTCCAAAGTATAAGATGCACCTAGCTTTTGGGGAGGAAAACAAGAAGAAAAAAAATCTGCCTCTGGCTCCCAGCAATTTGCCTCCTTGCAGCAAAC
>AZIM01004964.1:43536-54719 GCA_000516915.1 Ophiophagus hannah | reverse complement strand
GCCTTACTGACTAGTGATTTAAATCGTGATTTAAATCGTGAATTAAATCAGTTTGATTTAAATCAAATCCACCCTGCTTATAATGAAGGAAAAGGAAGAAACTGAATACTTTTTGACTTGGGACTTCTTTTATCAACGGTTAGCTGACAAAAACAGAAGTTATAAACATGGAACTATAAGAAAAGGAACTATGAAAAAAGAGTCTTGTTAAAATGGATAATATCAGTATTATTATTATGATCATTATGATAGAACGAATGTCAATGTAATGAACATTGTTGTAAACACTTTGATGATTATTTCCTAAAACTATTTGTACTCATACAATACAGTTTAACCAATAATTGAATTTTTATATATTATAAAATAAAAAGCTTTATGCAAAAAAAAAAAAAAGGGAAAAACAAAGTCCAATTGTCTTTTGAAAAAACATGTTGTCTTTTGAAGAAACATGTTGAATACCTTTACAAAGCTGTGTGCTGCTCTGCATGCTTCCAAATAGGAACGATGAAGCACCCATTTTCCTGCTGCCATTGATGCTAAGAATTTCTCATTGCGAAGAGGCTGTCCCACAATCGTACGTGTGCAGCTCAAATCAAAGCATTGCTTCTCCAACACCACTCCCCCTAAGGAATATATTTTTGTATTGTTATTTTAAAACAGAATTCCTTCTATAGGAAAAGCAAATTTAGGAATTTAGGAGTTATTGAGTAAAACAGTTCAAAGAAACATGATTCAAAATGTCTCTATGAGGAATGCTGAAACAGAATCAGGATACAACAATCCAAAAATTCTATGAATCACCTACCAAGTTCTTCAATTAGCTGATAATAATTAATTCGTTCCTGAGGATTAAGAGAAGAGAGCTGAAATCTGTGCATTATTGTTGGTTCTTCATTGTCTCTTTGGTCAATTTTAGTGACCTGAATATGAAATAAAAGAAAAACAATTAAAGAGTGAATAGGACGCTTCCTCATTAACAATATTCCTACATAATAAATTCTTGCATATGTTTAGCAAGCCATCTGACATAAGTTTAGAATAAGTTATCTAACTTAAATTATCACAACTACAGTTCCAGTCCTTTAAGAAGCAGGTTATCAAATCCCTTTTTTCACATATTTCAGCGCTACTACATTGTCATTTATTACAGTAATTACATTGTAACAATTTAGTATTTAATAATAATAATAATTTTTGTTGTTGTTCATCAGTCAGACATGTTCAGACCGGATTTGGCACTATGGTCTATCTACTGAGTCCTGTTGAAGGACCTGAGATACAGAGACATGGATGTTTGATAGTGTTACAGATACCATTTCAGGATGTAAGCTGTTCTAAGTAAAACTGCCTTTTGCAACTGACTTGTGGTGAATTTGTCAATGCCAATCATGTTCAAGTGGTGCTCCAGTTGTTTTGGGATTGCACCTAAGGCACCTATTATTATTGGGGCTACCTTTGCTTGCTTCTGCCAGTCGTTCTATTTCTATTTAGAGCCTTTATATTCTGTGATTTTCTCCAGTTCTTTCTCTTCTATTATGCTGTCTCCAGGTACTGATACATCTACTAGCCAGGTACTGCCACATCCACTTTTTATCTTTTTTATTGACAATATGCATTTCTTCTTAAAACTTGGTCTTGTGCAACCAGAATTAGCAGCTTTTTCTTTTCTTCAACTTTCCTGCTTAGCCATTACCAAGACTTGATAATACCTGTTTTCCCTGGGTTTTTTTTCTGTATTGGCCATGTAATGCTTTGTCTTCCCATGCCTCCATTCTGTTCTTTGTTTGGTCTTTCTTTTACGCAAGTTTGGTCTCTCCAGTAGTCAGTAAGCCTTCCTTGTATAGTAACTTCAATGCATCTTCTTCATTGTCCTTCAGATATTCTTCCAAAGCCCCTTTCTTCTTCAACCATCTGATGAACTTCCAACACTCCACACCCACACATTTTCCTTCATAGATAGAGTCTGCTAATGATTCATTGTCATTTTCTTGTCTTCCTATCCAGGGTTGCTGTTGTTGTTGTTATTATTGTTATATTATTATTCATCGCATAACCAGGCAGATGTTCAGACAGGGTTTGGCATTTTTGTCTACCTATCGAGTCTTTACCAAGGACCTGGGATTGGCAAATCTGGATGTTTGATGGTGTTACAGATATCGCCACAGGATGGAAGTTGTTCCAAGCAAAACTGCCTTCTGCAATTGACTGATGGCAAATTTGTCAATGCCTAGGGTGTTCAAGTGGTGCTCCAGTTGTTTTGGGACTGCACCCAAGGCACCTATTACTATTGGTACTACCCTTGCTTGCCTTTGTCATAGTTGTTCTATTTCTGTCTTTGTATTTTGTTATCTTCTCCAGTTCTTTCTCTTCTCCTGAGAGCTGTTCTGAGCATCCAGGGACACTCCTCGTCCTTGGAGCTCCTCCCAAGAGTCCCCAGTTTTTGCTCAACCTGTCGTTTGGACTAGACATGCATTCCTCACCAGGATCATCGGAAAGCTTAAAACAGGTTTCAATAGCTTTCAAAATCAGAAGGCACTCTTATTTTCCCTTAAAAACACTGCCTGTCGACATCACTTAATCAGCTGTTTGTCGGCTGCAGCGGGTCCTTTTCAGGACCATAGGGGCACGGAAAGCCGCTGAAGCCTCTTAAAAATAAAGAGACTTCAAATACTATTAAAAGCTGACCTGGACGGAGCTGATTAATGAAGCTCCGCTCCTCAGTGCACTTCAGGAGAGCAGATTGCCTTATTGGAGTTTATTTTGTTTGGAAAGGCTGTTTTCGTTCACACGGGGTCTATAACTGTCCATTTTTTTTCTTCTTTTTTTCAGCTTTGTGCCTCAGCAGCTGGTGCCATTTTAAAACGGCCGTTTTATTTTTCGCGCCAAAATAAGAAGCTGTCAAGTGCCTTGTTTAATGACCAGGCTTCACCCTCAACAGCATAGCTTTGAGGAAAAGCCAGTATTTGTGAAGCAATTTCAAATACAGACTTTGAAGGCTGAAAAGGAATTTGTTTGCTTAAATTGTTGGCTTTAGTCCTTCAAGGAAGGATTTGCCTAGGCACCATTCAGGGCAGTTGACAGCTAGCACCTAGGCCATTGTCAGCCTGTACTAAGCTGTCTGTTGACAGAAAAGTAATTTCTCCAAAGAATTACAGGCTAAAGGCTCTATTGGTTTTTATTCCTTCAGCTGTGACAGGTCAGATTCAATTCAATTCATACCTTGTTTTTTCTTGTTGAATTTTTGAAAATTTAAATTGATTTTTAAAATCAAATAATTAAAAAAATTGGCATATTTTTTTTAATTGAAATTAATTTTTTTCTGAAATAATTTGACTCATACCAACTGGTCATACCCATATCCCAAGGCTGATTCCCAGGTGGGTCAACAGCAACAATCAAATTATCCCTAAACACCAGGGGTTTTTTTCTTTCAAAAGTAAAATGGAAGAAGGTTCAGCCCACGCCAGTGAGTCAGGTTCCAGAACTGCTTCTAAAAGAAGCTCAAAGACCAAATCCAAGACTTCCCGGGCAAGGAAGACATCCAAGGTGATGGAAAAATATGAAAAGCGCTGCCAGAAGGCGCTTGACAAGCATGTGGAGAGGAACCTGAGGGAGGCAGATAAAAACCGACAATCAGTCTCCCCAGCAATGGTGACATCTTCTTGTGGGGCCATGTCAGTCACTCCCTTGGATGTGTCAGTCACCACCAGAGGCGGTGACAACCAAAGGCCTATATCCTGGTCACCAAGAGGAGCACCTGAGGACTACATTCCTCAGGCCCAGGGATCAGATGCCACCAACGGACCTCAGCTATTCCGTTGCCATGACAACAGGGGGTCAGGCTTACCAATCCATGAGAACCAGACCAACGCCTGAGGCCACTTTTACCCCCACAGCAGTGGGACTCCGAACAGAAGGCGGCCCCCTTCCAGAAATTCCCCTCCCCATGCAACACTGAATGGCAGAGGCGGTCCACCAGGGCATTGCCGAGGAGGTGCAACAGACCTATTAGATGAGGTCGCAGATGTCAGCACCAGTCCATCATCAACCTCACACTCAACCCATGCAAGTCAGGGCAAACCCACCTGACTTCCAGGTGCCCTCCCAACCCATGCACCCGATTGGGCATTTAAATCAATTTCAACCACAACTCAGTGGGGAACAGTTGGAGGGCCAAAATCTTTACTCCTGTCCATCAGATGACACTGATTCCTCCCAGTCAGAGGAAGAGGGCCAAATTGATAAGGGCTGGTCAGAGGACGAAAGAATGGCTCCGGAACAACTTTCTTTCATGGGGCTGTTCTGCCCGCAGCTGTTCAAGTCCTTGTTGTTTAAGGTAAAAAACTCAGCATGCCTTGACAACCCCTCCACTCCATCAGAGCCCGCCCTAAAAGAGGGGGAGTCAGATGATTTAATTTTTTCTGAATCAATCACATAAACAGAGGTCATCCTGGTCCCAAAGATGTTTGCAGATATGGTCAAACATCAGTGGGCCTCCACAGGCTCTTATCCTAATCCCACAGGGTATGATAGGAAATTTTACAATCTGGCACAGGAACTGGCTGGGTCGCTTCAGACACCAGCTGTTGAAAATAATCTATTCCAAACACCAACATCAGAGCACACCAGGATTTAGCTCAGATAGTGGCAGCTACCGAATTCTCTGCAGATGCTACCCTTAACACAGTGAAATTCTCATCTCGGCCATAGCTTCCCAAGTCACAGCCTGCTATGGCTACGCCATTGGCAAGCAGACATCAAAAACAAATGGAAGCTGGCTTCAGCCCCATTTGAAGGCAACAAGCTGTTCAGATCTGTCCTAAATCCAAATCTGGTGGAGTCTTGAGATAAGAAAAGGTATTTCCCTCTCCTTTTCGCAGATTTGAGGCTAGATCACAGTCCTTTCGGAGGAATTCCTTTCGTCCCTTCTCTCAAGTTACCTATTACCCAAGGTCCCAGAGACCCTTTGGATACAAACAGGTTCAGCAGCTTGACAGAGCAGGTTTTGGGGACCGAAACAAATGGGAAGGGCAAGCAAAACCATTTCGCGGCGCAGGAAATAGATCCTTTCGTCGCCCCAAATAGTTTCCTACCTAATCCCCCCATAGGAGGTCGGTTGGCCCTCTTTGCTGACCAGTGGGAGTCAATTAACTCAGATGGATGAGTCCGAGAGACCATAAGATCAGGTCTCTCTCTCTCCACTCCACACCTCCAAACTTTTTTATGCAATGCCCTGTCTCAAGGGATCCTACAAAAAGGACCCTTATGAAGACTGCAATCCAGCACTTGCTGGAGATCCACGCTATTCAACCTGTACCATGAGATCAACAAGGACAGAGATTTTATTCTCATCTATTTGTGGTCCCCAAAAGTTCAGGGGGGGGTGAAGGGCAATTCTGGATTTGAAAAGCTTGAACCGGTTTCTAATCTACAGAAGGTTCAAGATGAGTTCTCTACAATCCATCTTCATGAGTATCAGATAGGGAGACGTCTTAATCTCTATAGCTTTGACAGAGGCGTACCTTCACATCCCTATAAGGGACACCCATAGGAAATTCCTGCGGTTCAGTTATTCTGGATGACGTTATGAATATAGGGCCTTACCTTTTGGTCTATCCTCAGCTCCTCGAAATTCTAGCAACAAGCCGGTCTGCATCCAGTGTTACCTGGACGACATTTTAATTCTATCATCATCCCACTGGCAGGCAATACTAGACGCTCAATCAATGATCCAGGGACTCCAGGAACATGGATTTTCCATTAATTGGGAAAAAAGTCACTTAACGCCCACCACCCAATTATTACATCTGGGCGCCATTATTAATACAGTGATGGAGAAGGTGTTCCTCTCCCCGGACAGACGGTCTAGTATCAAGGAATTGGCTAAAAATATCAGAATCCTTAAACGGGTACCTTTAGCCCAGTTGTCTAAATTACTAGGAAAAATGATCTATTGCATCTCTGTTGTTCCCTGGGCCCGCCTTCATGCTAGAACCCTGCAATGGTTCCTGCTCCCATACCAAAGATCAGGAAGGAGCAATTCCATAACCAAAGTTGTCGTTCCATCAAGGGTTCTTCTATTACTCAATTGGTGGACTATGACACATGTCTCCAAGGACTGTACCTTCAAGGAACCACATTGGCAGATGGTCACCACAGACACCGATGGGGCACACACTACCTGTCTCAAGTAGCACAAGGTTGCTGGTCGCCTATGGAAAACACACGCAGTATCAACTGGCTAGAACTGAGGGCTGCCCATCTGGCCCTCCGCAAATTTCAAGCAGAGATTCAGGGACAACATGTACACCTCCTGGCCGCGAAGGCCCACATAAACAGTCAAGGGGGCACACACTCGAAATCACTCATGAGAGGCAGAGAGACTATGGGCAGAGAGACACCTACTTTCCATCAGAGCGGAACATATCTTGGGTCAGTCCAATATCCAGGCAGACTGGTTGAGCAGGGCCACTGTCGACCACTCTGAGTGGCACTGCACCTGAGACTGTTCCAGGAGATGTCACATCGGTTTGGCCAACTGATACTGGACTTCTTTGCCTTCACCTTCCAGCCTTACTCCCAAGTCATCCTTGCTGCTTCAGCTACTCTTTTCTTCGAGCAGCCATGCGCGCACACGCACTGGGCACAGGCTCCCCGGGGTCCTCTGCGTCACTGCTGCCAGACTCCACAAGCTCTGAAGGCAGCACCCCACTCTCNCCTTGCTGCTTCAGCTGCTCTTTCCTTTGAGCAGCCCTGAGCGCACGCGCCCTGGGCACAGGCTCCCCGGGGTCCTCTGCGTCACTGCTGCCAGACTCCACAAGCTCTGAAGGCAGCACCCCACTCTCCGATAGTCCTGGCTCCATCCCTGCATCACATGCAGGCCCTTCGTCCGAGTCCTCGCTATCAGAGACCTCTGCTGTCCACACCTGCTGCCGGCGAACCATAACACCTATATGCCTTTCCTCCCCTCCCATTGATTCCCAAGGTGGTCAGGAAACTTCTGGAGGAGAAAGCAGAACTGTTGTTGGTGGCACCATACTGGTCCAGACATCCATGGTTCACGGATCTCAGGGATCTATCGATCACAGTCCCATGGAGAACTCCGCTGGACAGAGTCTCACTCACACAGGGTCCAATTCAACATCTGGACCCACAATGGCTACACCTAGCCATATGACGCTTGAGTGGAGACTTCTGAAAGGTGAGAATCTCTCCAATAAAGTCATCTCAACAACCCAAGTGGCCAGACGTCTGTCACGAACCATATATACAATGCGACCTGGAACATCTTCTGTAGGTGGTGTGACAAGGTGAAAATAGACCCCACCTCTCCATCGGTAAAGCAAATACTGGAACTTCTACAAGAAGGTTTGGACAAAGGACTCTCACCAAACACCTTACGTAGACAGGTGATGGCTTTAGCATCAGTCATCCCCTGTGGTGACCTACGATCCCTCGCTCATCACCCGAGCATATGCAGCTTTCTCCGTGGGGCCACTAATCTAAGACCTCCAGTGGTCCAGATACCCCACCTGGGATCTAAACAAGGTTCTCACATCACTCACAAAACAATTTTTTGATCCTCTGAGAACCACGAGTCTCCACCTACATACATACAAGGTGGCATTCTTAGTAGCGATAACATCTGCAAGACAAATTTCTAAGCTAGCTGCCCTGTCGGTGAGACAAGATCTATGTATTTTTCATTCCTTTGCTTAGATCCAACTTTCATTCCCAAAATTAATTCGGCTTTCCACAGAGCACAGGAGTTGATACTCCCCAACTTCTGTCCTAGACCTACTCACAACTTAGAGCATCAATGGCATCTATTAGACGTAAGACAGGCTCTCCGAATCTACATAGACAGGACTGCCTCATTCAGGAAGACAGAGACTCTCTTTGTCTCCTTTCAACCTTCTACTCAAGGAAGAAAAGTCACCTCATCGACAATTGGCAGATGGCTATGAGCCACAATTACAAAGACTTATGAAACACAGTCATTGCCAGTGCCTACAGGTATTACAGCACACTCAACTAGGAGTGCTGCAACATTGGCGGCTTGGTCTACCCAAGTGTCGATTGAAGAGATCTGTAGGGCAGCAACGTGGGCCTCACCGTCGCCTTTCATAAGGCACTATAAACTGGATGTTTTTGCTTCTCCTGAAGCAGCCTTCGGCAGATGGGTCTTACAACAAGTGCATAGATAGGGGACTCCAAACCAGACAGAGACCCTCCCATAGGACACGCCAGCCTTGGTATGTCCCATGCCTGGATGCTTGGAACAGCTCTTAGGAGAAGGGGTGTTGGTTCTTACCTGACACGCCCATTCTCTGCGAGCTGTGAAGAGCATCCAGCCCCACCCAGAGTTCGTCTGGGTCTGGGTCCAATCCTGCCAAGACTATGAGCAAAGGTGAAGCAGAATAGCAATGAACTTATCACTTTGACTTCGCCAAAACTGGGGACATTGGGAGCTCCAAGGAGGAGGAGGAGTGTTCTCAGAAATCAGCTCAGCCTATTGAATGACAGATGGAGCACTTCCCATGCCTGGATGCTCTTGACAGCTTGCAGAGAATGGGCGTGTCAGGTAAGAAACAACGCCCCTTCTATTTTGCTGTCTCCAGGCACTGCCACATCCACTAGCCAGNTGGATGTGGCAGTGACAGCAGAACAGAAGAGAAAGAACTGGAAAAGTTATATTATTATTATTAATAATAATAATTATTATTATTACAAGAGACTGACAGTATTAAAAGACAAATACACATTAGATCAAAGAGTTTTATGGATCATAAGCCATGTCAACATAAAAGTTCATAATCTAATCATTTGTAAGAAGTCTAGGTGCTACTAGACTATTGTTTTTCATGCAATAGATTAACAGAATTATATTTTGGAAATTATTTATTTTACTTAGTAAAATCTGTGCATACAGCTGAAATCAAGATTATGGCCCGCACCTATGGAGAAAGGAGGATTTTTCCATCTTTATACTAGCAAAGATGATCAACTCAATTCCAATTTCTAGTTTCTTAATCAAGAAGAATAAAGTCAGAAATAGTCAATTGCAATTAAATATAATATTAGTCTTAGCTACTATTAATATTTATTAAAAATTTTGATGTTTAATTTGGGATTTTCTTTGGACTTTGCAGCATTGGCAGAATCTTACTTTCCCCAGGCTGACAGGCTAAGAAGAGAACTTAAATTGATCAATTTAATGAAAAGCCTGTTCTACTGTCTTCCAGGTGATTTTTCATAAAGATGGTCTACCTGGGGGATAAGAGAACTAAATTTATAGCCAGTTTCAATTCCATGAAGTGAAACCCATTATTTTAACTAAGAGTCACAATTTACTTCCTGTCTGGTTTTGATGTCTTCATTACTCTTTAGCAAGTAAAAGAAATTACAAGATTGAAAGTAACTGCTGGGAAACTACTGAAGTGAACATTTTTTTCTGTCTTGTACATCTACTATCTATAATTTAAGATTATCTTATTGGCAGCTCCTAAGAACACTTCAGACTAGAGATACAATTTCTCAATTTATGTGTTACACTATATATTGGTTTACCATGACAGAACATAAATCTCCTTTTGGCTGAGAAGCAACGGGAGGATTTGCCAATGGAAAAGCAATGGCAGGAGCCAATGGAGTTGGGATCAGATTATCTTCTTTTATTGGCATTTCTGGATTTCTAATTAGAAGACTTGCAACCTCCACTGAATCCATTTTCGTTGAATCATTAATCCCTTAAATCAGAAAAATATTAGTGCATGATTTTTCATATTTGATTAAATTGAACAGTTTAATGAATAAAATCAAATAAAAATGGACCAGTAAAAAAGGAGCATAATTTAAACTGAATACTGAAAAACAAATTTCACATGAGTCATTTCCAATATTCCAAGACAGCTATCTACTTAATTGTAGGTAACTATTTCAATGTAAATGGGATTTTCTTCTGAATAAACATTAAGGCTACAACCCTAGCTTTATTTACACATGGAATAACAATATTTACAATGTAAAGTCAATCTCAAACTATAAGATGAACTATAAAATGAACATTGGGTTAATCCAAACACGTTACAAAAACATGTTCTAAATTCTATTTCAATCTCAGTACAAATGTCTGAATCCAAACATTTTGCATGAGAGAAGACTTCAAATTCATCAAGACTATAAAAACATAAAATTAAAAAAAAACCCTTCCAGGCAGATTTATTAAAAAGAATAAAGCATTTAAAGTGCTCATTTACAGAATAACAAGAAACAATCCACATAATCTTCATTATGTGACTCTTTGCTTTTGTACATAAATTTTAGAAGCTCCACAAGCTGTCAAGCAGTAATATACCTAAATCAGCCCAGATATCTTCCATGTCATAAATAAAATGATGAAGGCAGCTAAAATGTGCAATGTTTTTAAATACAGATTCTCATGTGATAATGAAATTGAAACTTAAATGCTGAAATCCCATTCTGCCATTTATGCTGCAACTTACCCATTTTAATAATTTCTGTATCACTCAAAAACTTTCTAAGTGAAAGTTCTCCAGGGGGCACTGCAGTAGTTTGAATTTGTTCTAAATACTGTGAAGGACTGTTAGGCCACTGCAGGTTGCTGACAAGCCTTGCTCTCTCCTCTCTTGCTGTAGGATCATCCCAAATTATCTGTTCATTCTGGGATGGCTCAGTATTGACATCAGTTGCTCCATAATGTGACTGCCTGAGACATGAGGATATACAGTGTGTTAGAAAAAAAATGAGGACATAACTGTTCAGCAGTTTTCCTAAAATTACAGCCCCAAAATCTTAAGATATTCTAGCTATTATTTTATTTATTCATTTATTTGTTTAATTTATATTGCCGCCTATTCGCCCATGGCAACTCAAAGCGGCTTACACAATGTAAAACCATATTTAAAACAAAAAATAAAAATAAAGAACAATAAAAACTAACAAAAAGAATCAAATAAATTAGTAAAGTACAATAAAACAAAATTTGGGAAAACAAAAAACAAACCAAAAAACCAAAAACCAACTCCCACCCCCCGCCCCAACGACAGCAGATCACACTAGCCATTTGANGCTCCATCCCGCTCTGGGTTCCCCAGGCCCGCTGGCAAAACCAAGTCTTCAGTGCCTTTTGGAAGAGTGCTAGAGTGGGGGCCATTCTA
>AZIM01004964.1:13953-24426 GCA_000516915.1 Ophiophagus hannah | reverse complement strand
CACACACACACACACACACACCATTGTTCAAGGACAATTTACACTTAATGTAAAATTGAATGTAATTCCATATGAATAAATGTAAATGTTAATATTTTATTGGTATAAATATTAATATTAATGTATATTCAGTAAACTATATTATACATTATATAATTCCAATGTTTTCATGTTTAACTTTCTGCAGCCATCATTAAAAGATTTCATAAAATGGATTACAATATTATATAGTCCATTTGAATTTCTAGAGCTATTAAAATTGAAATCTTCAGTAATTCTAACAATGACTTCATTGCTATATATTTAGCTTACACCTGCATATACCTGTAATCAGCTCCAAGAGATGCAGCAATAGCATTCAATTCACTCTGCTTTTTACTGAGCTTCTTACTGACACAGATGACAACATCCACTAAAGGTTTTGATTCTTCTTCCTGATCAAGTTAGGAAAAATATTGAAACACTTGAGTTTTCAACATTTCTAAATTTCCAGCATTCATTTGTTTATACAACCTTTAAAAAGTTAATATTTAAGGGAAGGGAAGGGAAGGGAAGGGAANGGAAGGGAAGGGAAGGGAAGGGAAGGGATACATTTAATTCTTTCTTTCAATAAAATAGCTCCATTGTGCTTAGTTAAATAAAGTTACCTCCAAATAAAAATGGCACTGCTAGCTATTACAACACTGTGCTCAGATGAACTGGATGGCATCACTAGAGGAAGAATAAATAAAACTCAAGTCTTGTGCCAGTAGTATCATATCAGTTACTCTAAATTCTCTTTTGGTGAAAGAGTAAGCTCCTCTTGAGGAAGACCGCCCTTAAGAAAAAGGCTAGTAATAAAATGAATTGGACCTTCAGAATGGAGAGGCCCGTTCCTAAATTACTCATCAGAATGTAAAATCTTACACTATGTGGTTTACATATACTTTTTTGAAATGTCTCAAGAGCATCCTTCACTAATTTCAGAATTCTTAACAAGAACTGCCTTGTTATTTTTCGTAACTAAGCCCCACTAATTTCAATTCAGGTATAATTAAGGCTAAAAAAAAATCATTCGTATTCAGTTCATATTATGATGCAATAAGGATTTACTTTTTAAAAAATCTGCCCTACATGACTTGAAGATTATAATGATTCAAAGGTTTGAAAATTAACACTTCTCCAACACAAAAATTTCAGCACTATAGCAAAAAAATGTGTAATTGTGCAAGCTGAAGCTCCATACATCAGGTCAGCACAAATCTAAAAAAGCCTTCATAATAATAATTATATTTTTCTTTTCCCAGTTCAGATATGCTTACTTCTGAGATTTCCAGTGAAGGTATGGCAAACTGAAAAGTTCTGCAAAAGCAGAGCTGATAACTACAGCAAAAACTAAGGAGCCAGTGAGTTCCTTTCCAAATAATAAATGGATGGGAGATGTGCTCCAGACAGTTACTCCTCACAAGACTACAGGACAGTGGTATTCCATTTCTGAGTATTGGAGCCATTTTGCTCACACTATGGCAGAGCCTTTTAAAGGACATCTCACTGTCAGGATTCCAGCAGTTACCCCAATTAAATCATGAGTCTAATTGTCTTCAGAAATTGCCTATTAGCAATTCTAAATCTATATCAGCAGACAACCAGATGAGTTATTTTATTGTAAAGCTACATTAACAACCTTTCAAGTCTAAAAGTACAAAATTTCCCTCTGCCATTTTTAACTGTTTGACCCCTTAGGGTGGGTCATTGCTAAGTGGATGACCGTTAAGCCATTGGGGATCCCTCTCTTGTCTGATTGTGTCCTAGGCAGCATTCCTTTCCTCTCTTCCCCAAGGTCATTCCCACATTCCAAGTTATTAGAGTTATTAACCTATCGGAATGTCAGGTTTAAAAAGTCTTCATTGGGTGAATTTATCTTTGTCTCTTAAAAGAAAAATTGATTAAAAGCTTAGAAATTAGAAGGTTTGAAGTAAAGAGCAAAAAGATACATAAGATTTTGATTTAAGAAAGTTTTAAATGGAATAAGGAGCCAGATAAATTTGGAAGACTTTTACTATAAGATTTTGGAACTAATTATAAAAAAACTTGTGACAGACTTATTCTGATTGCAAGTCAAAAGACAAGTGATTATTTAGAAATTAGGCAGTAGAGAGGAGATTTTAAGCAGAAAAAAATATTAAGTCTGATGTCAATTAACACTAGGAATGATATAGAACATTATGAAATCCAAACTATTAAAGAAACTCTTTGAAAAACGAAGCCAAAAATTAGTAACTACAATAGCAGCACTATCAATAATGATGTCTACTTCTACCGTGTTTCTTAGAAAATAAGACAGGGTCTTATTTTCTTAGACGCCTGAAAAAAAGGCTAGGCCGTCTTTTCGAGAGGTGTCTTAATTTCCCCCCCATGCGCCTCACCTACCCACCAGGCTGCTTGTTTGGTGGCCAAAAGGAATGCCCCACGGGCACCCTTGCCTCTCTACCACGCCATTTCTGTAGGGCCGAAAGGAGTTACTCCTCAAGCTTAGCACAGGCTGAGGGAAGAACGGCAGGCAGGAAAATTCCCCCTCCATATTTTCCTCCCGTTCTCCAAAAAGCCTCTATTCCAAAACTTCAGCATTCGGAATGGAGGCTTTTTGGTGAACAGGAGGAAAATGGGGAGGGGGNCACACACACACACACACACACACTCCATGTTTCTTAGAAAATAAGACAGGGCCTTATTTTCTTTAGACCCCTAAAAGCACAGCTAGGCCATCTTTTTGAGGGGTGTCTTAATTTTCCCCCCACACATCTCATCTAGCCACCAGACTGCTTCTATCACGGCTGAAAGGAATGCCCCATGTGTCTTGCCTCTCCAACGAGCCGCTTCTTTAGTGGCCGAAAGGAACGCTCCACGTGCACCCTTGCCTCTCCACCGGGCCGTTTCTGTAGGGCTGAAAGGAGCTATTCCTCAAGCTTAGCACAGACTGAGGGAACAATGGCAGGCAGGAAAATCCCCCCTCCCCATTTTCCTCCTGTTCTCCAAAAAGCCTCTATTCCAAAACTTCAGCGTTCAGAATGGAGGCTTTTTGGCGAATGGCAGGAAAATGGGGAGGGGAATTTCCTGCCTGTCATCCATTCCTCGAGTTCCCTCTCCCTCCCCATTTTCCTTCCTTTCGCAAAAACGGCAACACTCCAAGCCTTCAGCATACCCCAGGACCCTGCAAGGCTTGTTGTAGCGTTGCACCTGCAAGTGGCGGCATTACTGTGAGGTTCATCACATCGGCACAGCCTCTTCAAGCACAACCCTGCAAAGATTGCTGTGCCATTGCGTGTGCGAGCGCTGGCACTGCTGCCAGTTTGGATACACTGGTGTAGCCGCTCATAGCAGGATGCCAGCTGCACCGGTGTGATGAAGCTCACGGAGGTGCTGCCATTCATGAGTGTAACGCCACAACAAGCCTTGCAAGGTCCTGCTCCAAGAGGAATGGATAACAGGCAGAAAAATTTTGAAGATCTCCAGAGCTCCAGAAGAGACTGACCCAGTGGCAAAGAAACCAAAGTGTTTTATTCAGATGATGGCGAAGCTGTAAGAACATGACATCTAAGGAAAACATTTTCACCAGCTTCTGAGTAAAAGACTTTGCCTTGGGGCCATGTGGTAGCCAGCAGGCCTCTGGTAGTAGAAAAGGCTTGGACTAGGGCACAGTAGCCTCCTGCTTCAGGGATTGAGGCAGCAGCAGCAGCCAATCAATGAGGAGCTTGTTTCCATTGTCTCATTGGGCTGAAGTGCAAGCCCCTTTTTGATTGGCTGCCATGTTCCAATCCTTGAAGCTGCTCATTCAAACTAGCCAATCAGAAGCAAGGAGGAGGCTGCTTGTCACTGGTGAGACTGGGCCCAAATTAAGCCTGCAGGCCCTCATGGCATAGAAGGTGGTCTTTTATTCAGATAGGGAAAATCTATTTTCCTTACATCTCACATTCTTACAGCTTCATGGGCTTCTGAATAAAAGGCTTTGGCTTCTCTGCCACATGGGTCAGCCTCTCCTGGAGCTCTTTGAAAAGTAAGTATAGTTAAGCCAAGATAATGGGATGGAGAGGGCTGGATGCAGCCCACAGAGGCTCCATTTCGGCCAATATTATGCCTGGGGAGGCTTCCAGAAGACCGAATGGAGTCTCGAAGGGCTGGCCCTGGCCCACGGAAGCTCCATTTTGGCCAACAACGGGATGCAGAAGGCCTTTGGAGACCCCCGCGACCTGTTTTTGCCAGTAGAGTGCTGCAGGAGGCTATCCAGGCCAAAAACGGGCCATCGGTAGGCGCTACTAGAGGCATTGCAGGCTGGTCCTTTGTTATTTCCAGGCTGGCCCCGCAGGCCAGATCTAAGCACCCNNNGGGCCTTGAGTTTGACACCCCTGCATTATTATCTGAAAATAAAAGCAAACTCCACTCCCTTCTAGTACTGAAGATGTTGCCTAGTTTGGTAATGAAACATCTTCAAGAAAACCATCAAGCTCAGAGACCAAGGACACCACAGTTCAATCCTGGGTTACAAATATTCTCTTCTATCGATAAACACTTTTTGGTTAGAGCAGGGATGTCAAACTCAAGGCCTGTGGGGCATCTGGCCCTCTGGGTGCTTAGATCTGGCCCGCAGGGCCGTCCTGGAACCAGCAAAGGACCGGCCCGTGGTGCCTCTGCCAGTTAAAATGGAGCTCTGGAAAGTCACGTTATATTATAATGAGAGGGAGGGAGAGTCTGAGGNCACCACAGGTGCCCCCAACACGAGTAACATCCAGCTGGCCATGTTCATTCTGCCCACGCCCATCCCGCCCCCCTGATTTCAAACGCAATCCTGATGCAGCCCTCAATGAAATTGAGTTTGACACCCCTGGATTAGAGGGACTTAGAGCCTGCCTTATATGAGATGGCTCCCAGTGGATTTCATTCTAAATTTTGATATGATTTCTGTAAATAAGTAATGTAGAATTATAATGGCTGAGTCTTTGATCCTTCATACATCAAAAAAAATACGAAGCTAAGGGATAAACAAATAAAAAACAGATTTGAAAAAAGAAAAGGCTCAGGAAAAAAGAGTGAAAGTGTAAGAAAGAAAGAGGAAAAGAAAGAAAACCGAAAAAGAATGACTTCCAACTTTCTTTGGTACATATCAACCTCTTGCTCTAAGATTAACATTTGTCTACTTTATTTCCATAATCCCATATCTAATCATCAAAACCCAAGATCAACTTTTAATTTCAGTTTTTCACAAAAAGTCCAGTACTGGTTCATATTGCATTAATCACTATTTTTAAGGAAACCAGAAGTGATTTATTTAATTGCACCAAAGTCTAAATAAAACAGGAATGGAAAATCCTAAACTCTAGTCTAGATCTATGCTTCTCAATTTTGGCAACTTTAAGATGCATGGACTTCAATCCCAGAATTCCCCAGGCAGCAGGAAGTTCACCCATCTTAAACTTGCCATGACTGAAAAAACGCTGATCTACAGAGAGGGATTTTTCCATTCCTTTTTTACTGGTTCTTAGTTACTTATGAGCAATCATAATGCAAAATCCTCATTCCCACTCCATCGCAGAACAATATCATAATGCAAAATCCTCACTCCCACTCCACCCAGAGCAATCATAATTCAAAATCCTCACTCACCCCACTCCAGAGTAATCATAATGCAAAATCCTCACTCCCACTCCATCCCAGAGTAAACATAATGCAAAATCTTCACTCTCACTCTACCCCAGAGCAATCAAAAGTGTAAAATCCTCACCCCACCTCAGAGCAACCACAATTCCTTCACTAGCCTGCTTTCCACATTCTCCTGCATGCAGGGCAACAAAAGAAGACCATGAAACTACCAATTTAAAAAAAAAAAGTGCAATCAGACCTTCCAACTTTTCGGGGGGAAAAGATCTTGTGAAATTAGAAGGCCCATGGGCCTTGAGTTTGATATCCTTGCTATAAAGGATTACTGGAAAATTGCAACAAAATATCTTATTTTAACCTTGAACCAACTAAGGTTACAACCTGTACTTTTTCAGTACTTCTAAGAGTTTTAATCTTTAATTCAGTCAAATACTGTAAGATGTTTTCTCTTAAATTATTCTTTATCCCAGGGGTATCAAATCCAAGGCATTTAGACCTGGCCCGCAGAGCCAGCCTGGAAATAGAAAAGGACCAGCCTGCAGTGTCTCTGCTAGTACACCCCCCCCCCCCCAGCCCANTACACCCCCCCCCCGCACAGCCCATTTTTGGCCTGGACAGACTACTGCAGCACTCGGCCAGCCAAAACAGGACGCAGGGGCCTCCAGACGCCTTCCTCAGCCCGTTGCTGGCCAAAATGGGGCCTCTGTGGGCCAGGTCCAGCCCTCCGATGCTCCGTTTGGGCCTCCAGATGCCTCCTCTGGCCTGTTACAGGCCGAAATGGAACCTCCATGGGTCACATCTGGCCCTCCCCACCTTATTTCCCATTGCTTTACTATACTTACTTTTCGAAGAGCTCCAGAAGAGGCTGACCCACATGGCAGAGAAGTCAAAGTCTTTAATTCTGAAGCCCATGGAGCTGCTGCCTCAATCCCTGAACCTGTCCTGAAGCAGGAGGCCTTCTCTACTACCAGAGGCCTACTGGCCACATGGCCCCAAGCCAAAGTCTTTTACTCAGAAACTAGCCCTGCATGCTCTTCCTCACTCTGAGATAGTTCATGTGCATTTAATGATCTGCATATTTAATTAACAAATGCACTGGGTAAAGCAGGGAGTGATCATATTCATTTAACGTGATTTAATCAAATGAATCCTCGCGTTATGAATGTAATTGGCAGGCTCTGTTACATTTGTAAGTTGAGGATTATCTGTATGTGAGTGTCTCAGGGAAGTCCTGCCTTAGCACTTGGCCACCACAGGTGCCCCCCCACAAGTCCTGTGCCATGCCCACCATGGCAATGCCCCTAGGCATGCCCCACCCCAAGCCCTCCGAGGTCAAACACAATCCCGATGTGGCCCTCAATGACATTTGAATTTGACAGCCCTGTACTAGTGGCTTACCCTGTCAGTGTTGATCAGTTGCTTCACAAAAAGTGTTTTGATTAGAGCCGGGTCTCTACAGCCTCAGGAAGAGAAGGGCTATTCTGCATCCCTCCCTCAAATGCTTTTTAAAATACAGAGTTTCCCAGCATTCTTTTAGAAACCTCCAACATGCAAACTATGGTTACTCATCCTAAAATGAATCCTCTTTACCGGGAGCTTCAACATTTGCTGTTTGCTGGGAAAGTGTGTAACTAAAACTCTGTCTACATTTAGTCTACATCTGACTTTGGGGATATTTCTTCATAACCAAACAAAAATGTATTTTCTGTGTACTTCACACCCCTTGCTCGCTGGATCTGGATATCACAAAGCAATTAACCCCCATGTCTAGTTTTGGCTGGCAGAGTGCTATCAGGTCCCCTTGGCCACACACCCAGCCACACCCTGCCCCACCCCTGGTCCTCCAAGGTCAAACATAAACCTGATGCGGCCCTCAATGAAATCGAGTTTGATACCCCTGCTTTATAGACTTTTTGCTGATATAGGAATTCAAAGGCTGATACCTTATGGATTTCTTTATGTATAAGGGATGGGATATAAGATAAAGATATATTTATGTCACCTTATAGGGGTTGAAGCATTAATAATTTGTTTTTCTCTTTGTCATAACAAAGATTTGAAGTCACTTCTTTATATATTTCTTTTTTATATATTATAGCCTATTTTATTCTTTCTTTCCATTCTCTTTCCATTTGGTTTTTATTAGTATTTATTATTCTAATTAAAATTCTTAATAAAAATTATATTTGAAGAGGTACACTTACTTCCACAATAAAATGAATGCCACTTCAGGAAATAACAAACTGCCAAGAATAAAGTTTCATTCCATACTTGTATAATGAAACTAAATGCTAAGCTCACCATTTGCCAACATGGAGTTTTTAGCTGTGGACTGGCAGTGATAGCAACTGTTTGACGTGCGCTGTTGGCCAAAGCTAGTTTTAAGTTCCTGCCTATGACTTCTGAAAGAGGAGTACTTAGATTTGTGTTTTCCTGGTTAGGACCACCTGGAGTTTCCAAAACTGCCAAAGCATCCTAGAGGATAGGAATAAAAAAAGGCATCAATAATTGTATTCTCAAAATGCTTCTCATAATGTAATCTAATAAATAAAAGTTTTGCTTTATTCTTCTAATTATGTAAAATATCCAATCAAGTCATATCACATAAGCTTTTATACTGTATTAGAAAATTTAACAAAGATTACTTTTTATCCAGACCAAAATGAAATCTGTTAGTTTTATTGACACCAAATTAAGCTACCCTCAAGAATAAGAAAAGCCGGCAACTTCCGGTTTTGTCGATGGAGTGTGACAACTGTAGCTTGCGGAGCTCTGTGAGATTCAGCTGATTTCTGCCGACCTGGAGGCTCCTGGGGAGCCAAACATCGCCTCGTAGAGGTGGCAATAAGGAAGGGTACCAATTGATCACAAGCGAACGGCAGTTCACATAGCTGGATCCTGGGGAAACCTTCTGAACAGGCAGAGAAGAAGATGGCCGTCAATGGCCCAACCTGAGTTCTGACAGCTGAAACAGCTAGCGCGGGGGGGAAAAGCGGAAAAGAAACAGCATTTTCGATCGGGTAAGGAATACTTGACTTCTACCCTGAATAAAACTAAACTAATTCACCAAATACCTGAGCGAAGAAGAGAGACTCCAGATAGGAGTGAGGGAATTACCATTCTTTTCCCCTCCGGAAGCGGTGAGAGAAAATGCGGAGCTGAGTGCTGGAAGAAAGTAAAGCCGGGAAGCACTTAACTAGAAGAGAGTCTGGACTGATTTCATGCCTGAGGTATTACTTTTGAGCTGTTTAGTTCAAGAACTTTTTCTGGCTATAAGCAGTCAAGATTCTTTTTCCTCCTCTCTTTTCTTTTCTTTTCTTTTTTGTACCATCTTCTTTCAGATATTTTTCTTTAAAGCAGAGAAGGAGGAGTAAGGCTGCCATCTACTGGCCAAAGCTGGAATATAAATATATAAGGAATATCCTGAAGTGAATTGACTGTATTTGAAGTGAAGGATTACAACATCTGGTGCTAGAAGATAATTACAGAGTGTGCCCTGTTATTACTGTGGGAAAGCAAGAATGGAAGCATATAGAACAAATCTTTGTTTTTCTTTCTTCTTCTTCTTTTCCTTTGATTTTGGTGGATTATAAAGGATGCAATAAGATAAAGAACTAATTAGTTGAAGATTGGGGATACAGCGGGCTCTAAGGAATACAAATATTAATAGAGAAGACTCAAAAAAAACCCATAAAAGTGGATACTGACTTGTAGAGGAAAGACCTAAGGCTGGGGTTGCAGTGAGCCTGTTGGATTACAAAATTTTAACTGTTTTGGATTTGTTTCGATACACGAGGTTTTGAGATATCAAGACACTAAGCCATTGGAGATGGATTGAAATTGAGTTGAAGAAGTGCTACAGCCGTCCTATGATCTCCTATCTTTGGATTTAAGGGCTATTTGTACTGAACTTGTGGGTATTGAATGTGTTGGAATAATATAAATAGCAGATTTCTGGGGTGGTGCTTTATTTTGGTGGACAGTAGGAGTGGTGGAAATAGCAATCAGTAGCTGCAAATAGAAGATAGGGAGAAAAAGTAAATTATCACAAGAAATGGAAATGTCAACCTCAAACATAACTAAAATAGGAAAGCAGACATTGTCTAATCCGTCATCTACATCTTCAAACCCTTCTAATCAGAGATCGATCAAAAGCATGCTACTGCTGGAAAAATCAAATACATCCCAAAAAGTGGTACTAACGATGCTTCAGGCAATACAGGAATCTATGTCTATAAGCCACAATGAAATAAGGAAAGATATAGGGGAGATGAGAAATGACACAGGAGAGATGAAAGAGAAAATCCAAAATATTGATGCAAAATTGGAAAACTTTCAGCAAATGTTAATAAAAAACAAACAAAGAATTCAGAAAGTTGAAGAAAAAACAGAACTAGCAGAGGAAAAAAAACAGAAAATATAAATTACAAATTGACTCAAGCAAACAGGGAGTTAGAGAATACAGTGATAATGCTAGAGACAGAAAAAGCTGCCCATTATTTAAGATTTCAAAACATAGCAGAGGAGAAAGGAGAAAATCTATCGGTGATAATGGAAGAACTGTTGGCAAAAGCGCTAGGAACAGATAGATAAGATATGGAAAAGAAAATTGATGAGACTTATAGGATCTATACAAACTACGCAAGAAGATACAACCTTCCCAGGGAAGTACATGTCAGGTTCCTAAAAAAATCAATAAAGATTCTGAATACACTACAGCAGTGGTTCCCAAACTTTTTCAGTCCACCACCCCCTTGGTGCTACAAACTCATCCTCGGTGCCCCCCACCCAGGGGTGGGATTCAAATTTCTGTGGGCGTGGCCTAATTTGAGGGTGTGGCTT
>AZIM01004962.1:49204-60080 GCA_000516915.1 Ophiophagus hannah | reverse complement strand
TTGGGTGGGGGGTTGGACTAGATGACTTATAAGGTCCCTTCCAACTCTGATTATCTGTTATCTGTTATCTGAATTCCAGCTAGTCCTTTTTGTCTGACTTCTTGTAACAGAGACTTTTAACTGTTTTAATAAGATTTAAAATGTCTTTTTTATTATTTAGTTGCCTTGAGTGCTATTGGTAGAAATATGGGATATAAACCATATAGATAAATAATGTAGTAAAACCCAAACCAATTCAGAATAAAGTAGAAAAATGTGGGGGATATACACTAATTCCTAACATTTAAAAAATATTAACAAATAGAACACTTTGTTTTAAAAAGGATGGTAAGACCATACTGATTTCTCACGACAAGGAATATCAAAGAATTTTCATTGAAATTGCCTTTGAAAATAGCCTGGAAGTTTGTTATACAAAATGACAGTAAAAGGTACCAGACCCTACAATCCACTCTTCAGCTTATATAAATGCTGAAAATATATTTGAGAAAGAAGGCTGTGTAGATATTTGGCTGTCATTTAGACAGCTTTCAAGGATAGCATCAGGGAGATAATAGTAAGGGTTGTATATTCCAATAAGAGCTATAGCTCAGGTATTAGTTCAAGGGATTCGAAAAACTTCCTATCAGGCCACTATGATTCAGAAGTGTTCCCAATTACAGACATAGTATTTTAGAAAGAGTACGGCCACATTCATAAAAGATATTTCCAAAACTATCTGCCTAGTAACAACTTCATGAATTCAATTTTATTTGGACTGAGTGTACATTTAACCATCATGGTATAAATTATTTCAGATTCCAGACATTGATTCAGGAAAGCAATTTTGTTTTTCAGTTGAATTTCTGAAAAAGGGAAATTAGAGCCTGATGTAATTAATATACTAACCATAAGTAATACACCTAGGTTACCTCAATTTTTATTTTTTAACTTTTTATATTTTAAATTTTATGTTATATAGTATGCCTTAGTTTAATTGTGATGCTTCTGACACAAATAAACTCAATTAGCACATATTGTAGATTAAGGCTATACATGCTTCAAAATGATTTTTAAAAAGTTTCAGTCCTTTTGTGAGGGATGCTAAAGCATGCATATTTATTTTTCAGGCTTCCACATAAATCTGCAAAAATATATTACTGTTTTAGTGGACTGAGATCAGTGTAGATCTCAGTCTACACTAAATGTGACTCATTACAGATAGATTGGATTAGAACATCTTTAATGTGACATTACAATTATAAGGATCCAAACATGGATGTGATTAATTTTAAATCTACCCATTAAATATAATTTATGACAAAATCTAATGTCATGCTACATGTAGTCCATTGAATGGGATTCTATTCTTTGTAGAAGTAAAGAATATTGCATCATTATGTCTAATGCAAATATTTTTCCAGTGAGGACTATTCATTGAAGAAGTAGGATGTTATATATTTCCCAGCTTTAATATACTTTGTTAGATATAGGAAATATTCTCAGCCTTGGATTTAATTTGTTTGTGGAGCCTCTGTTGTACTTTAGTTTGACACAGCTGTTTTTTGACTGGGACATATTGTATTTGGTCATGTTTTTAACTGTTATATTAATATATTTTGTTAACGTTTTAACACATTTTAATATGTTATAAGCAGCCTATATCCTTTTAAAGTGGGCAAACATAATAAATTTAATTACTATCACTATTATAACATAAATAATCATAACAGCTGGAAGATTTAGAATGATTGTATATTCCTCCCATTTGAAACTTAAGAAAGGCAGCTTTAGTCCATACTAAAACGTCATACTTTAAAACATCTTTAAAATGTCATACTTCTATAAACTATGGCAATTTAAAGGATTGTTTGATATTTTCATTTCACAGGATTGTCTTCTGAAATATGCTGCAAGGACTTACTTAGCATTATTTAGCTTGTCTGCTGGTGTTAGATCTTCTCTCTTGACCATTTCTGGGCGGACTGCTTTTGGTGCAATAGCATCTATTAAATCTAATATTGGCAAACTAGTGCTTATAGATTGGTCCTGAAACAAAATGCATTAAAGTATTGTTAGTTATCAGTAATGAATTATTTTCAGTCATCATACCTTGTCATCTTTAATTTGGTTTGTCATATTCTTTTATCCAGTTATTGTCCATGATAAATCAAACAAAACGTCCTCAACATGTTTCATTGGACCTCAAAGATTTTGTTTCCTGAACACTTTTGAGTGTAATCTTATAGGTTTTGTCTCCTAATCACAAAAACAACTTGTAATTAACCTACCATGTACCATTTTGTAGAAATCTATTTTTAAACAATGGCAATGTACACCCTTCAGTTTCTGTTGGCTATGCTTTATTCATGAAACATATAAAAACATGAAAGTGTTATTGAAGCCAGTCCACAATATCTGTGGAGATCTACAAGTAGTGGTTCTGCTGCTCAGAATGCAATTTGGTTAAACCAAGTATATCCATGTTATAGGATCTCCTGCTGGAATGGGGGGTTGGATTAGAAGACCTCCAGGATCCTTCCAACCTTAGAATAACACATGTTCTATGTTCTAAGTACTGTTATTACATATGCAAATAGGATAACCGTGCAAGATATTAGTATTACATTAAAAAATCTGCTCCATTACTATTTTCTCCTGCGTGCTTATAAATGTGCATGGTACTCTGCTTCTTTCTCGAATCTATGATTTTGAGATGGTCCCTAGGTCCCATCTTGTTCCTGGGATTCTAAGATGTACTTCTTCTGTCTTAAAATAGCAAGTGGTACTGCTATACTCAGCATCCTTTTAACAGCTCAAGAGGATGAGCATTCTTATCCATGACATCAAATTATCAGCAGGAGGTGCCCTAGAATTATTAATTAGCTCTGTACTTTAAGAGTTTCACCATGCTTTTCTTATCCAGGAGATTAAAGCTATGGTTTCAAGATTGGGTCATCTTTTTTAAGTTCTACCATGAACATTGTATTATCTGAAAGCAACATTTTACTATTCCCTTTCAGCTACTAAGTTGATGTTTCTTAATGCACTGATTGGATATATAATTTTAGTTCTAATTTTAGATCATGTTGGCCTGTTGTAACTTTGCTGTCCCTATTTTTCTTAAGTGTATTTCTTGTACTCCATTGTTAAAATAAAAACTGGCAAAGTTTCAGAAACTGGATTTCAGAAAAACATTTTGGCTAACTGGTCATAAAACTACTTTTTACAGTATTTCTGATGTTGCCGTGATCAGTATGCACTTTAGAATACCGTACTTGTTTAAGGCTGATTGAAGGTGTAGAAAAATTTAATGTGTGGATGGAAGTAAAAATTAAACTAAAGTAACATTACTTCAGTTACAAGAGAAAAGAGAATATTGTTGAAAATATAGAAAACTCAAGGATCTGTAAAATATTTGGTTGGTAAATAAAGGTTTGGGGATATTTTTACAAAATCGTTGATATAGATTTGTTGTTCTCAAAAAAATATGATAATCAAAATGTGTTTCTCTGAAGAACACTTTTGTGTACTTTTAATACTTTTATGATGCATAAACTGCCTCTATACTGTATTTGAGTATGATACAACAATTGTAACATAGGTACAAATTTTCACTCTTTGATAGAAGGTTCTTCCTGTTTTTAATCATCATGTATAATCCTGCTTTCTTCAAATTATTTTTCATCTAGTTCTCAGAAAAATAGATACAATTATGTTCCATGACAAAGCTAGTAATATATATGCCCATATTGTTATCCAAAATCTAATGTTTTTACATTTTTAAAATATAATATTTTAAGCATTTTTATGAAGTGTTGAATTTCTGCTATAAATTCATTTCCACCCAGATTTTCTCTATGTAATTAATATAATACTCCATTTATTTGATAGTCTGTTTATTACCTTGAAGCTAGATATTGAAGTCGTCTTATTTGCATTTGCAAGAGTTTGATTCACCCATTTAATGATAGTTTCATCATTTACTTTCTCCCCTTCTCCAAGGTCTGATAGTACATTCAAAGTATATCTGCAATAGACAGTATGTGTAACTGGTAAGGAATACTAAAGTTGCCCTGAATTTTCCAGTATTATTTTTAGATATTCAGCAAAATCTACATGAGGTGTGACTGTACTGAGAGAACAAAATGAAATGAAATGACAAATATAAAAACAGACCACACTGTATTGTACAGAAATTCATCACAAAAGTTAGTACAGGAATTTAGATTGTATTTTTTAACCAAGAGAGTGGGCCTATTTTGATAATTATAGTCAATATCATTAATTATATCACTCCAATTACTACCACTCTTTAAACACATTTCCTGACTAAAACATGGTTCTCAGAAATTAGTGACGAGAATAGAATAGAATGGAATAGAATAGAATAAACTTTATTGTCACTTTGAATGTACNNTAATTGGCATACATTAAAATGAAATGTCATTGCATACAGTTCTCAAAGGGTCACCACCTCCAATATACACTACATAACCATGACAGAATGAATTAATGAATGAATGCAAAATTATGCATGTACCCACATATATTATATGACACAGAGAAATAACACAGTCTAGTCCAGATGTATACATGTACATGGTGAGAAAAAACAATGGGGAAACAATGAAGAAATGTAACTGATAGCGGAGCTGAAGCCAGACAGGATGAGTGCTAGTTAGGCTGGTGACAACTTGATCACTAGAATTGTGCTGTCAAAAGACTGTGCTACCGAAGTTGAAAGTACTTAGTTGTAGCCACCTGCTAGTTAAGATCTTTGGAGGCTGAATGAACTGACAGGAAGGATAGGCCACGACCAGACTTTGTTTTGCTACCTGGAGAGAAGAAGGTTCAAGGAAGAGCTGAAATGAGTTTGACACAGACAGACAGAGTCAGAATTATAGTGAGAAGTGTGGAAAGACTGGAATAAAATATTGTGTTGGGAACTGAGCGGAAGGATTGCAGGAGCAATGGTGTTGAGAGCTGAAAAGGTAAAAAATGATTGAATGTATACTTAGTAAAGGCAGGGAACAAACTTATGAGGAACCTTGGAGTGAGAAAATAGGGAAAATGTCATTTAACTAGCATGTTAAATGACAAAAGGTGTTCCTCAATTCATGACCATTTGTTTAACATCCATTCAAAGTTACAATGGTGCTAAAAAAGTGACTTACAACTGGTCTTTGCACTTACAACTGTTGCAGCATCCACATAGTCTTGTGGGAGATGCTAGCGTGCAGATGCAAACTCAAAGTTGCTTGGAATGATAGAGGATTCCAGTACTGATGGGCAGAAGGAAGTATGCAGAAAGATGGAAATCAAAGTCTTGTGGTGTAAGTGGGACTGGAAATTCACTGTTACCTATGATGCACCATTTTGCCCAATTGAAGGTTACAAACAATGGAACCTACACAAGAGTTTTAACAGTATATACAGTATGTATGGCATTCTAGGTTGCAACAGTTTTTACAGACTTATAAGTCCTTTATAACATGGCAGACCTACACAGCAATATACAGCAGATTTTTAAAAATTCGGGTTATCTGGGTTTTAAACTGCTGGTTGAATAAGTTAAGAATTCTTATGGAAAAAGTTTGAACCAATTTTGTCTAACCGTTAAGGGCTTAGGATAGAAACCAGGAGACTGAGAGTTCTAGTCCTGCCTTACGCATGAAAGCCTTCTGGGGGACTTCGAGCCAGTCATGCTTTCTCAGCTCAATCTACCTCAGAGAAGGTTTTTTTTGTGGGGAAAAATAGGAGGAGGAAGGAGTATTATGTATGTTCATCACTTTGAATTATTTATAAATATAATAAAGGCCAGATATAAATACAACCTACTTAATATTTAATACCATTGGATTTAGTGAGATGTAAGAAAGCCTCACCTTCTCATTAATTGCCAAACTAGTGCCAAAGTCAAAGTTGGGTTGCCTTCGTTGAGATCTTTTCCACCAATTCCGACCAATGAAAATCTGGCATTTGTCTTTCCCAGTTCTACTGCATAGTTACAATTTTCAATCTAAAATGATTTGATTATAGATATAAATCACAGTTATTATCTAGAGTTTTAAAAAGTAGATATTTTGATCTGAAACTTTTGGAAGGAAAAAAAATACCTCATAGAATGCACACTTTTACTTTCTTTAATGTATTCAGTTAGAAAACCTTTTGAGCAAGTATTATAGGAAGTCCCATAGTATTTAGTTTCTAATTAATTCTTTAGATTAAATTGCTGTATTTTGTTATGCAATTCTGCAGTCACATTTGCTATGTCCCAAAAATCCAAATGATTTAAGTGATTTATAATGATTTATATTAAAATGATTAAATGATTTATATTAAAGTAGAGGCGTGTTTCTGCTGTGGAATGCATAAAAATGTACTTCCCAGAGGTATTCTATTAAAAATAATAAATTTGGCATGTGATGTTATTAAGTAAGATGTTCAAAACTGGCTATGAATATGTACGATTGGCAACTGCTCTTTAACTTTCCTATAAGGTTTTTAAATGATTATGAAATAGTGGGAAAGTTGCCAGAGCTCTGGTTTGTCTGTAGATTTTTAACATATATTTGCACTATGATATGCTAATGCAGTAAAGAAAATTCTAGCACTGTATGTGAACAATATATCATTGTTATTGATCAAAGAGTAATTTAAGTTTCTGTTCTTTTTAAATCTTTTTTATGGCTATGTAGATTATATCCTGAGATCTCTCATCAGTCAGCCATCTGGTGGTATATCACTAAACATGTCTCTACTGTATACTGCTTTTGCTGATATTGATATTATTAGCGGTGGTGGTAGTCTATTGCTTGTATGTCAATACTTCGACATTAGCCAAATAGTAACATGGAAGTTACTTCAATGCTTAGTTTCAAAATTCTGTTACAAATTTCTACTTGGCTTTGTGAATCACAAATAGAACCATAAAAATTATCAGTAGAGATATTAATGTACATGTATGCTACTATCTCTACCACATTTGCTTGAAACTGAGATAGATGAATAGAAATTAGTGGTGATTATGAAGGCACCAGAGTTCCTAACTCAGAAATATTTACAAACCTTTTTCATGTTACCCCCAAGTGCAGGATATGGTGGTTTGTTGACATGACTCCATTCTACAGGTACACGAATCATTTCATAGAGTTGAAAGATTACTAAACCATCAGCAAGGTCACTGGAAAAGTGATGAAGAAAAAAGGTTATTCTAATTAAAAGCAAAACAATTATCCTTTAATTAATCAGAAAACAGATATTTTCACTGCTTCTATATTTTTTAAATTTCCCATTTAAATTGTTTACTAAAAGCATTCACAACTCACAAGACTATTTTAAAGTATTATTATGATTGGTTGCAGTCAGCCAGATGTTTATACTGGATTTGGCATTTTTATCCACCTATCAAGTCCTTCCCAGGGATATGAGATAGGTAGATATGGATGTTTGATGGTGTTACCAGTATCGTTGCATGATGTAAGCTGTTCCAAGTAAAGCTGCCTTTTGCAATTGACTGATGATGAATTTGTCAGTGCTGATGGTGTTCAAGTGGTGCTCCAATTGTTTTTAGATTGTATTTAAGGCGCCTGTTACTATGGTACTACCTTTCCTTTCTTTTACCACAGTTGTTCTATTTCTATGTCCTTGTATTTTGTTATTTTCTCCAGTTCTTTTTCTTCTAATCTGTTGTCTCCAGGTATTGCCATGTCCACTATTGAGACTTTGTCTTTCTTATCAACAACTAAGTCTGGGATGTTATGTGGCAGGTGTCTGTCAGTTTGAATTCTGAAGTCTCAGAGCACTTTAAATTCTTCATTTTCAATTTCTCTATTTTATAGTCCCACCAGTTCTTGCTTGCAGGCAAATGATATTACTTGCAGTTCTTCCAATTATTATTATGTATACAACAATGTGATCTCAGAGCTGCCAGATCTTTAGCTGGTTTGGCTTTCATATGCAGAGTTCTTCCCAAGAACCTAAGATGTTATAATATATTGAGCATAGTATAGGTGCAGATCCAAGCAGTGTATACTTTGTAATTAATAGATGGAAATTTTGTCAATGCACAAATTTACTAAAAGCCATCCAAGATTTTTTGGTATAGAATGCAATGTGCCTATAACCAGTAAGACCGCTATGGATGATTTATACCATAATCTTTCAACTTTGATTTTCAGATCTTGATACTTTGTGTAATCTGGTGTGCTAATTTATTAGTTTGTATTCAACAATCCCACAATATACTGTAGTGATAACACATATTGTAATATTGTTATTTATCACATTTATACAGCAGCTCATCTCACACAGGGTGACTTTGGGTAACGTACTATGAAACAAACAAATACACTTTATTTTAAAACCACTTAAACACATAAATAATTAAGCATAAAGAAGAACAAGATTTCAAGAAGGTTAAATTCAAAATGTTATACATGGTGCAACCAATGTGTGGGCTCCCTGTTGCCAAAAGATCACTTGTCAGCCTCCCAGATTGACAGTACTCCCAGAGAGTGGCCCAGATAGGAAACACAAGATGAGTTAATTTTATTTTATTGTAGGGCTACATTAACAGATTCTTGCCAGACTAAACTACAAATCTTCCCATGGTGTCTTTTCACCGAATAAGCTGGGCGGATCCTTAATATATTTCGCTTCCACTTTTATTTGATTGTTCCCTAGGCTGTATCTGTTCTCATTTCCAAGGTCATTCCCCCATACAATTATGTGCCCAGCCCTGATGAAAAAATACATGTTTTGAGAGCCTTCCAGAAGGGCATATGGTTTTGGGCAAATCTCACCTCAGGTGGGATGATGTTCCAAAGGACAGGTAGGTACCAGGGCAGAAAAGGCACTTTCCTAGATCCCATCAGATGCAAACTCTTAGCTGATGGCATGTTCAACATGTGTTTTCTGTCAGATCTAAAATCTGATGACTTCTCTGGACACTACCCCAGATACCTCTCCAGATGTCCGTTTGGAGGAGGAGGAATCAGTTCCAGGCATGCTTGGAGGGGAGTTGGTCAAGCAGCCATTGGGATTTGGCTGAACCACAGCTGCAGCAGAACAGCCCTGAGGCTTCAGGTGGGAAAAGCACACAGCTGCAGCCAATTTGAAGAAAGAACTGCCTTCTGCACCTGATCAGAGAACACATATGGCAGAGAAAAGGCAGGAGCATCAAAGGTCAGCCCAATTACTCTTGATGGGTTTGCCTTGCCTTTCTTGATGGGCTGTACCAGAAGCTGGCTATTTAGAACAGCAGACAGATGGTGATGATGCTGTGAACAATGTGTTCATTTCCTATCTGTGTGTTTCCTGGTCATTGTATTTTGCCTTGCTTTAGATTGACACCTGTCTTCACTTTGATTTAATTTTGCCTGGTGGATTTATCTTGTTTGGGAAACTTTCAAGTTCCTTGTGGATTCATTGACCATTGATCTATGGACTAACATCGGTCTGCTTTTGGCTGGATTTAATTGGGACAGTTCTGGGGGTTTTGTGAAGGGAATTGTTGGGGAATATTAATAAACCCACTAAACCACTGTTACGTGTGAGTGAGCAGGATAGCACATAATGGGATAAACAAATATAAGTGAGGAGAGGCAGTACCTCAAATAACCCTTCCCAATGCCACATAGGGCTTTAAAGGTCAAAAACAGCATCCTGAATTGCATCTGGAAGTGAACTAATAACCAATGCAGCTCATGGAGAAGATGTGTGGTGTGTGTTCTTCTAAAGGCACACATAACAGAATAACAGAGTTGGTCTTCTAGTCCAATCCCCTGCTCAAGCAGGAAACCTATACCATTTTAGACATCGTTTCTTTTGTCTGAAATGGTAACTTTCTCATGCCACTGCATTTTGCTCCAGCTGAAGCTTTTGAATATTCTTCAAGGACAGCATCATGTACAGTATATTAAAGTAGTTCATTTGGGAGGTGAGCAGTACCTCATGGTCCCAGAACACATACAACCGGTACACAACACAAAATTGTGCAAAGGCCCTCCTAGCCTGCATTACTCCTTGAGCAAAAGTCGTGAAAGCAGAAGGAACCCCAGATTGCACACTGGGTCTGTCCGAACCTATGCCACCCCAGATGGTAAAATAACAGATCCTGAAGACCCAAAACAATTTAGTTTTTTTGTTTCTCATTCACTCTCACAGCCTCCAGGCACCAGAGCAAGACATCAACAGCACTGCTTAATTTGCCAGAGTCAGAAATGTATAATTATCTCATGGCAACAAATCATCTCACTCAGCAGTTTCCTGTAGATGTTAAAATAGGAATGGGGAGAGTTCTGAATTCTGCAAGGGTCATGGGTAGGACCTTTCACTGCCAATCAATAGCAACTAGTGCTGGCCCCTTAGGATGGAAGAGAACCAGCCCAATATTGCGTGACTCCCAATCCTTGGAGCTGATCCAGAAAGCTACTATGATTAATAGTATCAAAAGATGTTGAGAGGGCAAGAAGAGCCAGGAAGGATGCACTACCTCCATCTGCTCCCACCAAAGATCATCCAAAAGCACAATCAATGCCATTTCTGTGCCCAGAAAATATGTCCAGGCCTGGATCCTGACTGAACCTGCTGTGTGACCACTTTCACCATGAGCTTCCCTAAAACAGGGAGGTCTGATCTTGGTTGGAGGTTGTCCTGTATAATGGGATCCAATGATGGCTTTTTTTAGGAAAGGGAAAAATCAATACCTTAAGAAGTAAAGAAAAAAAAACCCTTGTCTCAAGGATAAATTTATCCCAACTAAAACTCATTCACATATCACTCATCCCACCCACCCCCAGCAACCTTAGCTAATTATGGGGGTGCATGAGTCTCATAAGAAAGTGGCTGAGCTCACAGTCATAAGGACAGGGGTGGGTTTCTACCGGTTCTG
>AZIM01004957.1:20798-30966 GCA_000516915.1 Ophiophagus hannah | reverse complement strand
TTCTATTCCCTCATCTAAGACATTTATGAAGATATTGAAGAGTACTGGGCCTAAGACAGAACCTTGTGGTACCCCACTGCTTACTTCCCTCCATGTAGACGTAGACTCATTAAGGACTACTTGTTGAGTATGGTTTGTCACCCAGTTACGAATCCATCTGGTTGTGATGCTATCTATCCCACTTTTTTCTAGCTTACCAAGAAGTAGATTGTGGTCTACTTTGCCGAATGCCTTGCTGAAGTCTAAATATATTATGTATTTTGCTGGTCTACTAATTTAGTCACTACTGTATGTTGAAGAATAAAAAAGATTAATTTGGCATGATCTCTAGGCAAAACATTTTCTGGATTTATCACAAATACATCAGCACATATTAGAAATTCTGAAATAATACCATAATTGCTATTAGAAAGGGAAGACTTGTTATGATCCTTGACTAATCCCAATCAGAAGGAACCCAAACTGAGAAATCCAAGACATCATCTTTGGAAATATTGGTATATGTGGGCACTATACTGGGGTTCCCATAGTATGCCACATACCTTATTTTTTGTCTGCTTACATAATATTTCAGTTGAATTATTACTACGAAGTTTTCTTCATACCTCCATTTCAAAAGGAGAAGCCTTTCTTGAATTCTACTTTCTTTGATAAGAAGTTGATAAGATATAAAACACTCTTTAAAATTCCGTGACAAGAGATCCATCCAGACATTTCTGCCATTGACAGCTTTCTCATTCAGAGAGCCTTAACTGTGAAATAAAGCACTGAAGGAGAGCCAGTTTGCTTCGGGGTTAAGGCATCAGTCTAGAAACCAGGAAGCTTTGAGTTCCAGTTCTGTCTTAACCATGTAATCAGTTGGGTAACCTTGGATTGTTGCTGTGTCTTAGTTCTAGGAAGGGTGCAAGGGAATTTAAAATGTCACCAATAAAATTGCAGGAATTGGTCCAGATAGTCATCAGGAGTCAAGGCTAACTTGAAAGCAGCCAAATTAAAAACAAAAAAATAAACAGTCAGAGCTGCCTCTGTCCATTTCCTATGAAAGAAAAAATCCTTGGCTCCATAGATTCAGATAAAAATCATTTTTACTAGGAATGAACCAAATGCAACAAGTTTCAGGCAAGGTCTGAGGCAAAAGTGTGTGAAGCAGCAAATTGAAACAAACTGTAGAGCCCAACCCCCTTGTAGCTAGGTGTTCTGTCCTCACTACACATTAGTATATGTGCAGTTCGACATGCAGCTAAACCCACCTATCCTCCAATAAAACAGACTGTGCGTAGATCTGAATGTATTATTGAAAGAACAGGATATGGTGAAATGGGGGGAAATAGTAATGCATACAATGAGAACCAAATACAAGATAGGCAGTAGTGAGTTACTGCTGAACATAACAATTAATAAATACAAGTATTTTAAATCTCACCAGCAATGCTCTGTGTGTGGGATGTGGGTTTGTCCTTGGATGACCATGTGCCACAGATTAAGATGGATTTTTCTTTGTGCTTCTGCCTTCTCCAAATACTAAAGGAAATAGAGGCTGGCTTCCCAGCATGTACTTGTTTTGAGAGTGTGGGCTGATGTTGGGTAATTGACTCTCAAGCCACTAGATGAGGCTAGAGAGCAACAACAGTATATAAAATTGGGGTATATTTGTCCTTCCAGCCACTAGATGGAGCTAGAGAGCAAAAACAGTATATAAAAGTTATATGCTGGGGCATGACATAGGCAATCAGAGGGCTGCTGAAAAGCTAGAAAAATTATCTTGGAGAGATAAGCAACACCCAAATTATAGTTTCAAAGCTGCAATGAAAAATGCTCCCCTTTCCCCTGTAACAGAGGCTTTAGCCATACAGATAAAATTTGTACAAGTAAAAACACATCTCAACAAGGACAATGATTCATTCAGGGTTTGTTGGGGTATTTTCTATGAAAGATCTGGAGGAGTTTAGGTACCCAGACATGTTTAGCATCCACCCATTCGGACTGTGCAGAGGGAAAATGTTTCCAGGCAATGAGGTATTGTTTTTAATGGCCTCCATCTTTCCTGGAATCCAGAATTTCTTTAATTTCAAAATGCTGCTCTCCTTCGATTAGAGTGGACCCAGGAGGGATATCAGGTGCAGGGCAAAGGGGTGACACAGTTTCAGGTTTCAATAATACGTTTATGATTCTTAGGCAACTCCAGTTGTACAGTGACTACTTTAACATTTGGGAATGGCCCCACATATTTAGGACCTACTTTCTTTGTTGGGTGGACTGTAAGTTCCTTGTGGTGAAGTAAACTCTATCACCATCTTTTTCTTTGCATGTTTTTTGTCATGTAAAAATTAACAGTGTGTGACATTTATCTCATATACTTCTATTTTGTGCTTATTTGCAAATATATACAGTTCATGCAAATATAAACCTTTAATCTATAAAATGCTTATCATTAACTCTTTTCATCCCTTTGTCCTAATTCAATCCAATTGTACAATTTTTCCCAAGTTCTATAATATTCAGACTCCTTTTTCTCTTGTAACATCAGGGTTAATTTATCCATCTCGGCACACGCCATTATTTTTTAAATAAACAATTGATCTGTTGGTATAGAATTCTGTTTCCAACATTGAGTATAGGCAATTCTAGCAACAATTAAGATGTGTAATATTATATATTTTGTATCTTTCCCATATTTCTTTTTAATCATCCCTAACAAAAATAATTCTGGTTCCAAATCTATTTGTTCCTTGAGGATCTCTTGTAACCACTTTTGAATTTTAAGCCAGTACTTCTGGGCTTCTAAACAAGACCACCACATATGATAGTAAGTACCTTCTTTCTTCTTGCATTTCCAACATGCTGGATTCATGTTGGGATATACCTTTGCCAGTCTTGCAGGAGGTAGGTGCCATCTATAAAACATCTTATAGATGTTCTCTTTATATGAGGCTGATTTTGTTAATTTATAATTTAAATTCCAAATATTCTCCCACTCTATCAAATTTATGTCCAATAAATGTCCAATATTTGTCCAATATTTTGAGCCCAAGCTATCACACATCCTTTAACCACCTCTTCTTCCAATCCTACATCTAATAGATATTTATAGATTTTTGTAATATTTTTTTTATCTGGGCCTGTTAAAATTTTATCCAATTGTTGTAATTCTGAGTATATTCCGTAATCTTCTTTATCTTTTTTATACCTAGTTTGTAGCTGCAAGTATGCCCACCAACCTATATATATCCCTTGTTTTTGGAGGTCTTGGATCGATTTTAAATTTCCTTGTATATTTAGAGCATCTTTATATTTTATCATTTTACCTAGGTCTAAATTGTTTGGGTGTATCATGGCTACCATGGTTGATAGCCAGATTGGAATTTTCATAAAATATTTTTTTCTAATTTTAATCCAATTTTGTAGTAGAGAATCTCTAATCAAGTGCCTATGAAAGTATTGTTTTTTTTTCATTCCTGTATCCCACAGAAAGGCATGCCATCCTCTTTGCAGGTCATGGCCCTCTAAGCTTAATATTTGCTTGTTAGTTAGATTGACCCATTATTTAATCCTAATTAACATCGCTGCATTATAATATAACTCCCAATTTGGAAGTCCAAGTCCCCTTCTGCTTTTAATATCTTGTAGCACCTTCATCTTTATTCTGGGTTTTTTACCTAAACAAATAAATTTCGCCCTAATTTTATTGATGTCACTAAAGAAATTTTTCTCTAATTTGATGGGGATGGTCTGGAATAAATACAAAAATTTAGGTAATATGGACATTTTAATAGCCGCTATTCTTCCTAACAATGATAGTTGTAATTTGGACCATAAGTCTAAATCTTTCTTTGTTTGTTGTATAAGTTTATGGTAATTATTCTCCTTTATTGTTATACATTGTGCTGTCAGCCATATACCTAAATATTTAATTTTCTTTGTTGTTTGTAGTCCCATTACCTTTTCTAATTCTATTTTTTGTAATTCCATTAAATTTTTAGTTAAAAGTTTTTTTTTCTGTCTACTGGTTTTAAGACCTGCTATTTCCCCATATCCTTCCAATTCTCTGCTTATCTCCTCCCGTCTCTATCGGATCCTCAATAAAGAACACATCATCTGCGAAGGCTTGCAGTTTATATTCTTCCTTTTTGACTTTGGTTCCTTTTATTCCTGGGTTCTGTCTAATTCGCCTTAGTAGGGTCTCTAGTGACAAGATAAAAAGCAGAGGTGACAGGGGACAGCCTTGTCTTACTCCTTTCCTAATTTCAAAATTCTGCATATTTTCGCCATTTATCATAATACTTGCCTTTTGAGTGGAGTATATTGTATTTATTATATTCTCGAATCTGGTTCATATTATAGGTTTGCTGTATCATACATTTCCAATTTAGATTATCGAATGCTTTCTGGGCATCCAGAAAGACAAGGGCCACTTGTTTCTCCAGATGAGCTTCGTAATACTCCAAGATGTCTAATACTATCCTTAAATTATTCCTAATATATCTTAGATGGCAAAAATCCATTTTGGTCCAAATGGATATACTGATTCAGTAATCTCTTCAATCTATTCGCTATTATGGTCAAATATTTTATAATCAGCATTCAATAAAAATATGGGCCTATAATTTGGAATTAATCTATTATCCATGTTCTCCTTTGGGATTAGTGAGATATGTTTCCCTCCATGACTCTGGCATCTTGGCTTCTAACAAGACTTCATTAAATAACTCTACTGTCAATGGTCCTAATTGTTCTTCCATCACCTTAAAGAATTCCCCTGGGAGGCCATCTGGTCCTAGTGTTTTGTTATTTTTCTGATTTCTAATTGCCTGAATGAGTTCTGTGATGGTTATTTCTTTACTTAAATTTTCCCTCAGTTCTTCTACTATTAATGGACTTCCTTCCTCTTTCAAATATTCTCTTATCCGTTCTTCATCTACCTCGTTGAATTTGTACAGATCTTCAAAGTATTGGTATGCTATCTTCTTTTTTTTCTTCTATTGTGTGCTGATACTCTCCATTTTCATCTTGTAATTGATAGATTGTTCTTTTTTCCCTCTCTTTTTTAAGTCTATATGAGAGCCATCTTCCCAGTTCATTTGCTCGAAAAATGTTTGTTTGGCTGCTTTTAGATTTTTCATCATTTCTTCCTGATCTACTATATTGAGTTTGTGTTTGGTTAAAGCCAATTGTTCTTTAATATTTTGTGGGGTATTTTGTAATTGGATTTCTAGGTTTTTAATTCTTTCCTGTAATTTATTTTGTTGAATCCACCTTTCTTTGTTTCCTTTAGCTGTGTAGGATATTATAATCCCCCGGGTGTAGGCCTTCATAGTGTCCCATAGATTTTGTGTTGATGTATGTTGTCTATTGTTTTCTTTAAAAAATAGTGTTAACTCTTCTCTGAGTTTCAAAACAAATTCTTTTTCTTTTAGTATTTGTGTATTTAAGGTTCACCTTCATCTTGTTTTTTTCCGTTCTCTCCAGGTTATTTTGATCAGATTGTGGTCTGCCCAGGAGTTTGGTAGTATTTCTGTATCTTGCACTTCTCCTCCTATTTCTCCGCCCATCCAGGACATATCGATACATGACCACGACTGGTGTGGGTTGGAATAAAAGGTGAATTGTCTTTTTTCTGGATTCAAATTTCTCCAAACATCTATCAAATTAAGTTCTGTGATCATATCGAGACATGCTTTTGGTAGTTCTTTTCTTTCCTTTTTCCTTCTCACCTCTATAATTCTTTTTATGATCTGCTATTGCATTATAATCTCCTATAATACAGATTTTTTTTTGTTCTAATCCAATAATTTTATTATGTAACCTTGTATAGAACTCTTGATTTTCGTTGGGTGCGTAAACTACTACCAATAGTACCGATTTAGAGGCTATTACCACTTCCATCATCAAAATTCTTCCATTGGGATCTGCAAACATTAATTTCAATTTTATTTCCTCTTTGATATATACAGCTATTCCTTCCCCCCCCCCCATCTGCTAAGGCAGTATATAATTTTCCTAATTTAGAGCATTCTAAATATTTTTCATCTGCTTTTTGAATATGTGTCTCTTGTAAACTTATTATGTCTACTTTTGTTTAATTAATTTTGCTATTATTCTTTTTCTCTTTATTGCCGAATTTAAACCATTTATATTAATCGATAGTAACTTCACTTCTTCTCCCATCCTCTTAATTGTATTTCTCTTTCTGTTCTATTTATTGCCTTTAAGTCCTCTTGTTGGTCTGTCTCTCCTGTTCTCTGGTCTCTTTCTTGTTGTTGTTGTTCCTGTTCCTCCTGGCTATTGGATTCAAGTTCTTCCTTGCTACCTGGGTCGTCCAGTCCAATTAATTGATCCTAAAAATCTTGTGTTTTCTCTAGGGTGTCAATCTTTATCTTCTTTTCTTCCCATGTAACAAGCATTCCCTCTGGGACCAGCGATCTGAAGAGGATGTCCTGCTTAGTCAGTTGGGTGGCCAAAAATCTGAAATCCTGTCTCTGCTTCCTCACCCTCCTCAGGATCTGCTTCAATGTCAGGATCTCTTTCCCCTTGTAAACGATGGGCTCGTCTCTTGTTATCCTATATATTATCTCCCGAACCTTTCTCCTTGTAAACCTTATATGAACTTCTTTGGGCAACTTATGTCATCTAACATAATTTGTGCTCACGTTATACACATTGTCCATTTTGTTCAATATGTCATTCTTGTCTCACTGTAACATTTCTGCTAGTACTTCGGCCATCACCAGTGCCAGGTTTTCTTCTTTGGCTTCCACGACATTCTGGAACCTAAGGTACGACGATGCCCGGTCCATCTCTAAATAGTTCGAAGAGTCCTCCAGTTCTTTATTTCTTATTCTCATTTTTTGGTCAACCATTTCTAATCTTTTCTCCGTTTCAACTTCTTTTATTGTATGTTCATTCATTTATAAGGCTTGCTGAATTGAACCAACTTTCTCATCTAATTTTGATATGTCTGATTTCATTTCACTTTTTAGGTTTCCCATTTCTCCTTTAACTTGGTTTATATTCGCTTTCGTTTCAATATGATTCTTCATCATAATTTCCTGGAGCTTTGACATAGATTCTTGTAAAGTTATTAGTGTGGTTTGTATATTGATATTTGAAGTTGGGCTCTGTTTTTCTAATGTTAGCATCTCTTTAATTATTTTTTGTGTTGAGGGTGAGGCTACCACCTCTGAAGTTGTTGGTGCAGGGGTGATCTTCTTCCCAGTCTTCATCGTCGTGGTAGTGATGCTAGTCATATTTTAATATTTTGGTTTGTTTCCTTAAAATACTATAGATGTTATCCCAGATCAGCATCAATTAGTATGGGCCACTAATTTCAAGAGCTTATCAATGTTATATTCCTAATTATTATAGCTCCTAGTAAATTCAAGTTTCCTGTTTAAGGATCCTGGGAGTCCTATAAATTCTTAATTTAATGAAATCCCCTTAGTTTCTATTACTATGAAATATAAAGATAATTTTTTAGAGAAACTATCTATTTATATAACTTTGCATATAATATAAACCTTTAAGCTACTTATTCAAATGGCCACCGTTGTCCCTAGTTCATCCACACTTATCAACGGCAATTATCCCTCTTATTAATATTTTTAAATAGAAAGAAAAAGAAATTTATCCAACTATATATATATGTAGGTATATAAATAGATAAATATAGATGTAAACTACAAATATATCAAGTATAAATACAATTCTCCCCCATTGATGTTTTCAAATATGAGATTTATCCAACCGTATAGTTATATAAAAGAGATAAATGTATCTAAATATATAAATATAAACAATAAATATAATAGCTATAGGAATAAATAAAGTTAATTAAGTACAGTTAGTTAAGTACAGTTTAGACTAATAAAAATATTATAAACTCTAAATCTCTAATCAACTACTATAAACTATATTTCTAGGGGTCAATCTATTACTAAATTCATATACTTATGAACATTTATTTCATTAACCTTTAAGTCAATTATAGTTAAGCAGAGGAAAGGAAAAAGAACAAATAGTAGGAAAAAAGTTTAATACTTCAACAGTTCATCAGGTATTGCACTCCTCGTATTTCCACCAGCTCAGTTCTTTTATCTTAAAGGGAAAGTTGCTGAGTAATATTATTCTCCTCAATGGATGCTTGTCACTTCTGTTACTCTGCTTCGTTTTCTATCTTCACTCTCCTTAGCAAAGTACAGTACTTACAGCCTAGAAATTAACATTTAACCCAATCACATTCTTCTTTTGAGTCTGAAGGTTTTAAAGGATTGCCGTTCTTTTCTCTCCTTTTTGTTTGTCTCCAATCTCCCAGTATCTCTCCCAGGCAATCTGCTGCTCCCCGATCTCTCTCCAATCGTTCTCACCTCCGCCCGTTCGCCGCTCTACCGGAGCTTTAATCTGCCCTCTCCCACTTCTTTTGCCTTCCGCAGCTTACAAACCTTCCTTTTAAGCAGTTTTTGATTGCTGAGATCACTCTGTGCACTCTCTGATCCGATATGTGCCACAGATTGTTGTCTTCAAGGCTTGCTTGCTACTCTCAGCTGGGCTATCAGGGCTTCGTGGCCACCATTCAAAAATGACAGCCACTTGTGTGCTGGGCTCTGCGGGCTTCTCCTCGTCGCAGAGGGTGGTTGCCCTCCACCACCCCACTCCTCGAGTCTTCCCACGTCGTCATAAGCCTCTCCAGGATCCTTGCACCCCACTGGGTCGCTCCAGCACCAAGGAAAGGGGATGAAAACAGGAGCCCATTCTTCCTCACCTCTCTTCGTCCCAACGTCACCACAGGAAATCCCCGAAGAGTCCCAGCTTTCTTCTGGAAAAAAACCGGGGCTGCCACTTGTCTCCTTGCTGGTTGAATAAATCCATGTTTTAAGTTCTTGTCTATGAAGGTGCGAAGCAATCCTAGCTCACATATGAGTCTTTAAATAAAGTTTAGGCTTCAGGAGTTTGACCCCGGGAAGGATTTCAATGACAGTCTATTGGGTGATGGGGTGGGAGTGCATCAGAGTCCTTCTCATTAAACACATCTCATAAATCCCAATACTCTTTCAGGATTCTGGATTCACTTATTGGGTGCTCCTGAGCTGCTGCCCCCCACTCCCTTTGTTCTTTGTTTCTCCTACTCTTCGGCTTTGGAATATTTTCCTCTTTCTTGGCCACTTTCTGCCAAATCTTTAAAATCCCTTTCCTCCAATTCACATAGGGGTTCTATTTCTGCAGCCAGACAGTCCAAGTAGGAAAGGCCTCTCCATCCCTGGTGCTATTATGAAACTCAAAGTCTCTTTATGTTTTCCCATTCTCATCTCCACTGGTTCAGTTATAAACCAACTCCCTCCAGCTATGGTCCCATCTAACTGGCAAAATGCTATTGGCACCCTCAGCTGTTTGACTTTCAGTTCCAGCTTTTCGACAACTTCAGGGCTAACCACACACCTAGTGCAGTCTGGGTCCAATAAAGCCAACTTGGGTCCCTGAGGAAGGCACCACTAGTTCCACAGGGATGATTACAGGGGCCACATGTTGACTTACCAGGTGATCATTGCTTTCAGTCTCACCCAAGATTGTCAGAGGTCCCAACCAGAGTGGTATTCAGCTCGTTCACACCAGATCGGGTGAACCGGTAGCAAGAATTTGGCGTGGGTTGCCGAACTGGTAGCGACTTCTGGCTGGCCATCCCAACCCGGTCGCCCAGTGACCGCTTGCTCGACCGTTCCGGCTGCTTGATGCTCGCTCATCTTTTCGGGCTGCTCAATGCTTGCCCCGCCCACCCCTGCCCTATATATGTTGCTTTCACCACGTGGCCCAGCTAATCGCCTCACCAGTTGCCTTGTTGGTGCCCAGTCAGCTCAGCTCACCAAAGGTAAGCAATGCATGCCGCCCGCTGATTCGCCTTGGGTCGGGAGCCAGGACCCCAGGAATGCGCACTATTCCCTGAGGCCCTGGAACCATTGGCTGCCTCAGCTGGGTCGGGAAATGTGTGATTCCCCAGCTCCAGCCTTGCCCCAGAGCTGCCGCCCGCTCACCACCCACTCTCCCTTAGGCATGATGCATCGCCCATTTTCCCCTCCTTCAGAGGCCCTGGCCTGGTCCTTAATCTCCTCACTTCCTCCCCTACAACTGTCTCTTTTGTCGTCCATGGCCGCGACCTTACCTTCCTCCAGCAGCTGGCTGC